>LPNX010898204.1:0-16089 GCA_001517045.1 Pseudotsuga menziesii
ATTCAATCATATTTCAAGAAATGAAAACATAATTACTGATGCATATGCGAATTACATACTAGATTGGCACTTAACACACACATTGTAAAATAAAATATAACACACATTTGAGGCACATGTACATAACCATATATATATATGTAAAATATGTCCATAGATATAGCGAGTCTGATTCGGAGATCCTTCCACAAGTGTATCAATATACACAAAATATTATCATAGTCTGTAATATGCCTAATTCTACGCCTTATGCTCAGCCTCCTCGGCTGTGGTTGCCTCTACAGCCTCCCTATAATGTAGTATGGCCCTAACCACCCTTCTAAGAAGGCGTAGCTTGGTCGATGGAACCCCAACCACATACTCCTACATGATCATTGGGATCTGGTACATCCAAAGTGTAGGGACGTCCTGGGTAAGCCTGGACAGCTTCCCCTCAATAACATGTAGCAAACTGTCATCCCCACCATCCTGCACGGGCAACACGAAAGTCCTAGGGGGCCCATCGGGGCGAACTGGTCCAACATCTACATATAAAACATAAAGAAGGGTCAAATTCATATACATATGTATATATAATTTTATGAATAAAAACTCATAAAATTCAAATAATTTAAAAATATAAAAACATGCCTATCTCTCCCCATGCTCCTCAAGGAGGGAGGATGAGTTCTGGATCTCCATGGAAATCTATTTCGGCATATAGAAACTGCTCGATAGTAGGCACCTATCTATCACACTAGGAATAGAAGTCATCGTTGTAGCCACTCTGGATCCCACCTCCACAATCTTGATGGAGGAAAATGTCCCCCCACCGTGTGATTCTAGGCTGACGAGGTGAGACCTGTGGTAAAGGTACCGCGGGACTGAGGGAAGGAATCCCCTTGAAGAAAAATGAAACTAAGATACTAGCATAACCAAAGTTCTTTCTTCGACCCCTCCTGCAGTCAAAAAGTTGTTTCTTCATTATTGGGAGCAATCCCAAACACTAGTCGAATAGTATACCTTGCATACACTCCACCGCAACATGCATGTGGGTCCGTGTTTCCAAATGCAAAGCAGATGAACCAACCCTAGCTGTGTGCTTACCATAACTTTCAATGGGAAGCTAGTTATCTATGAAATTGGGACTTGTGTCCTTGACTTCTGTGTTCTAGGTAGGTAGTAAGTATCGATATAGTATTGCATGCTAAGAGGGTCACCGCCCCTTCCATTTCCCTCCAAGTTTACAGGTGAACCCCTGTGAGAAATTCCCATGATAAAATAGATATCATTCATTGTCACCTCCAAGGTATCTCCTTAGAGGTCAAAGAGCCAGAGCTCGTGGTCCAAGTAGCCCACTAAATTCTCCAAAAGATAGACTTGTGCTCTCATATTAAAAGTGCAATAGAACTTTAACAAGACAATTCTTTGTAAAGATTGTAGATTAGGGCATCTCGCATGGAATCTCGATCCATGTCCTCATGCTCGTGTTCTTTCCACTCTAGAACCATCTTTGCCTACCCAAAAGAACATTATCATCCATTAGAATTCATCAAAATTCAATTGTATTTATTCATTTAAAAAAAATTGAAGGTCATGCAGTATTCACGACTGTGCTTTCTGCACAGCGCGAAGCACACGCGGGTTTCACTACAGGCAACCCATGAATAAAATGCATATTCATGACTGTAATGAAGCGCACCCGCGAATGCTTTGAGATTATTTTAGGGAAAGCATGAAACCACTAAATTTTGCATTCAAAACAAAAATAGAATGGATAGAAAAGAAGAGAAGGGAGAGATCACCAACCTGCAACTCGCGGAATCGAAATTGGTCCACTGGTTTGTTCGCTGCGATCAACTGAAGTTCGAAGGTAAAAATTGCCAAATATAGTAAAATTTCCAAATGGTATGTTTATTTTTGGTTTTGAACTATTTATAATAAAAATTTCAAATTTTTACCCATTTTATATACTTTAAAATCAGTCTTTTAATATATGAACTAATACCATGTTCTTTTGCCAAGCTGCAACAAGTCCTAGATCATTGAAAAGTTGCTTTCCGTCACATATAGGGTAGGATTTGGTATTCATTGTGGACTTTGCATTCACACCTTATCCTTCACTTAACCCTAGGATCACTTTTTCGTCCATGGACTATGGTGTATAAACCACTTTTTCCTCGCATACATAATTGTTTTTCCGTGGATAGGGCCTCCTTTACATCGGTACCATAGTTTATAACACTTGATTGTTTTTTTAGTACCCATGCCGTAGTTATGTTAGGTTTGCTGGAGCCTTATTAGTTGTTTTTGATGACAAAATGAACCTCATTTTGCATCTTTTTATGAGCTATACCAAATTATAAGGCTCCCCACACTATGGAGTTTTCTTTAGGCCCTGGTCTAACTCCCCAAAATAGACTAGACAACTGAGTAAAATTGTTCGTTCATACTTGTTAAGAATAATTGAAGGATCATCTACATTGGCGGTAAGTTATCTCTTTCTTGGACTATGTAGATTATTTACGCGAAAGGAATACTGTCTTTTTTGTGGAATTGAGAAGAGTGTCTTCACGCACAAGTTGATCTCTTTTCCGGACCCGAGGGACTAAATTTATGAAAAAGGAACACTCGGTATGAGCTTAGTTTTCTATTTTTCATGCTTTGTACCCAAACATGAAAAATATTTCGAGCGTACTTTATGTCTTTGTCATGCTCGCAAAACATAAAGAACAAAGCATCTAGTTTATTGTTTTAATTCCCATCTCTCGTAATCAAATGGATATTTCCAAGTGATCTTGCCTTCCTTCACACTCGTTAAACCTAGGCTATATACTGCTTTTGAAGGTGCGTCGGTTTGGTATTAGTTTACCCCTTTTTCAGATCTTTCCAACTAAATACAAAAAAGGTATACCTTAGTCCTTCGGGAACTAAGAGAGTTCTTCTATGGATTGTTTTATACTTTTCCGACCCGAGGAGACTAAATTGTATGAAAAAGCACCCCCCTAGAGTCTCCTTCAGAGTTTTCAGATTCTCAAAACCATGAAAACACCAACGAGCATCTACTAGTTTGGGCTCATAAAATCCATGAATCAGTGAAATATCAAGCATTATTCTCTCCCCTCTTCAAGCTTGTCAAAAATGAAGAGAGACTCGAGTTTACTTTCTTGGACTCATTAAAACTTAACAAGAAAGATAAGGAATAATTTCACTCTTTGGGTTATAAGTATTGGCAGCATGTCATCCTTGAACAAAACACTTTCTGAACTTCCTGATACTCATGTCTAAGTTTGCACTTCCAACTTAGCTATTACTTCGAGTTTTTACTCCTCCACTTGCCCCTTATACATGGAGAATCTGGTCATGTCTCCTACATGAAAGATAAGTCTAGTTGTCATATCATCAAGTCAAAAAGTGCCTTGGGTCATCTCTATGTCATGCTCACTATTCAAGGATCTGTACCTCTATCTAATCATCCTGATTCCCATCATTATCATCTCTGAGAATTCGTTGTGTCTACCTTCCCTCATCCAGTTTCCTAGTTACTCTTGTGATTTGTTGAAGGAATCATTTCCTTCCTCCTCACATCATGGTTTCTCATCAGCACCTCCTGAATATGAAGACCTAGAGTTTCGATGATAGTACCTTAGGATTCACTACCATTATTGGTGAACTCCTTTGCTTAAGTTGTCAACATTACTTATTCACTGACATTTTGTTGATTTCCTTCCATGTTCAACTTCAACTCATCTATTCACATGGGGATTTGTACTGGTTACTATGGATTTGGAAAAAGACCTTAGGTTCATACCTCTATAAGCTAAGTTGCACAAGATTGTGTTATGTTCAATAACACTACTTCCAAATTTTGAAGACTCATCATTTTATATTATGGCTCTGATCTACCCTTGTAATATATGTGGCCTTGCTGGCCGTATAATACGATGTAATCAAATATTGTAAAGGAGCTAGTGTTCCGTTTTATTAAACATGGCATCCTCAGATATGATTTTGTATATAACTTTGATATGTATGTTTGAGGTACCTCTCTGTAGCCTTGGTAATTGACTTCTCTAAGAATAAAGTTTGTAAAGTATTTCGGTCATTGCTTCCCTCTGACCTCATACATTAGGGGGCATCTGTTATCCTGTGAAATGGCACTTCTCCGTCTGAGTGTTGACACTCAATGTGTTGGTACACAAAATGAAAAAATGGATGGAAGTGGCCAAAACCCTATAGATGTGCATGTGCCTTCATACACCATCATCTTTCCAGCCTGAACTATTTTTTATAAGGTGATTAAGGAAAATTCGCGACTATTGCCATTAAATTCCATGAACCATTCACGAGTATCTACATTATAACCCGCAAATACATGATTAGGGTTTGTACACGCATATTTCCCTTATAAAATTCGCAAGTGACTCGCGACCTGTTAGTATCAATAGTTGCAAGTGCCCTAATCCAAAAATCAAAAAATAAAAACAAGTTTAGTCGAGGATAGTTGGGCTCCTAATCATAACTATACCAACTTCCTTAACCATCTCAACCTTCGTAACCTCTCTCTTTCCTCAAGTATAAATAGAGGGTAGGGGTTGAGGCTAAAAATGATCAATTGAAGAGCAAGGTTATGATTGTGGATTTCCTTTGGAGATCTTTGATCAGCAAAACTCAGTTCCTTGGCTAGCAGAAAAGGACTTGTATCAGATCTTGGTTGTAATATTCCATCACTTCTTTATCAACAAAGAGAGACTTTCTTCCAATTGGTGTCTTTGTACTCTTATGTGTTATGATTTCTGAATTGTCTTGTTATCTTATTGAAAGCATATTATTTCATTAATATTTTGTATAAAATCTAAGATATTGCAGGAAGGTCTGTCTCTTTGCAGGTGTGAATATTCCCTAGAAGCTGTTGGAGCATTTGGATTGAAGAAGAAATCTAGGATCAACCTCCATAAACAATGTACACTTAATTTCTTCCTTATTTCTATGTCAAATTTTCAAATGGATGATTATCTGCAAGTTTATTTTAGTGTGTTGGTAACCCCAGACCCTAGGTATAAGGCTGTGATTCTATGAACAACAACTGTGATAGAGCATATGGAAGTATGGGTATGCTAATGTCTCCTGATATGCGTTATCTCATTGAATCTGTTGAGTATCCATTCCAGCTCTGGAGAAATCTAGATAGAGACTTTGGTGTGCAGAAAGAAGAATATGATAGTTGGAGTGAATCCAACACCTCCTTATGTGTTCTCCCTTCAAAAGCATCGACGTCTATTCTCTCATATGAAGAAGAAGCATAATCTTCAACTCAATCAATTCGAATTATTGAAACTCTCCTTGCAGTGACTCCTTATCCTATTTCTCTAGAAGTTTATGAGATCTATGAGATCTCATATTCTCATATAGCTAATATAGAAGAATACATTCGAATCCACATTGTTGAAGAAAAACTCTCCTTCCATTCTACTTAGTCATTCTCTAGTGATTCTTCTATTCTAAATTCCATGCACAATTTTCCAGTGAAAGTTCAAAGAGCTGAAGAGAATTTCAATTCCTCTCTCTCAAATCATGCTGTTGGCATGAAAAAAGGTGATAAATTGGATATTTTGGAAGAAATATCATATTTTAGGAGTGATCCATTCACCCTCATTGATCTAGAGCTTCCAACAAATTCCTACATAATTGCTTGCACCAGTACTCAGAGTTTTGTTGAAGAGGGAGAAAATTGTGCATCTACCATCTCAGTGGAGCACTTGGAACCCTTGTTCTACAATATTGGATCTAGTATGACCTTATTTGGTTTGAATTTTAAGTTTTAATATCCTCCAGTCATGCTTGTAGCTATTCTCATCAATTTTGGTGTGAAAAAGCAAGTACCTCAAGTCTCTTTCAAATTTGCTGCTGGGGATTCGATGTCAGTTTTCTCTCATGAGTTTGCTGATATTAAATTTTGTGAATCATTGGATATTTTAGAAGCTATACCAGATTATGGAGCTCAAGAATTCGTTATCCATGGTCCCAGGAATTCTCTACCTTCCTACTTGATCACATGCTCATCTCCTCACAATACTAGTAAAGATGGAGACATCCTGCATTCGCATGGACACTTGCTCCTAACAACTGGAGCTGATTTTACCTCACATGGTTCGATGTTCAAGGATGTAACATATAATTTGTATGGGTATACCTCACATGGTTTGAATTATCAATCACTTTTTCTCTCTCATCAGTTGATATTAATTTCTCTACATGGGTCCAGTTTTCATCTTGTAGTTGTCTATGTTCCTGATTCTGTTGAGCATATTCCTCTTCTTCCAAAGAGGAAAATTCCTCCATAAATAAAAGATTTAGTTTGGAGAGGTTCACATGCACAGTCCTAGGATGATGATGCACAAAAGAACCAAGATTCTGTATTAGTGCTCCATAGAGTTGCATATTACACAAAAATTTCACAAGTTTTTGCTCGAAGATAATTTTTTTCTCTTAATTATAGCTTGTTTCATGATTCCTGCTTATTTTGAGGGGGTTTTTTCCCATGAGGTTTTCCCATTTTCCTTATTTTATTAAGCAATGTTTTATTAATTTAGATTGTATGGGTGAATTTTGGCCTAGTTTCCAAGGCCCAAGTTGTCCAAAGTTAGGATTAAGGGGGCAAGAGGGGGGGGCCTGTTAGGATTAATTAATCATCCTTTGCCCAATATAGTCTATTTGGTCATTTTTACTAACTTATGAAGTTATTGTAATTGTACTAGAGTATGGGGGACACACCTAGGGGTTATCTTCCACTTATTGCATCTGCATGCATGAGTTTATGCACCCCTAGAACCAATCCCTACAGTTTAGGAGACCACTCTGAATGCCACCAATAGTATCCTTTAGTAGACCTTGGTAGGTAAGAAATTATGTTGAGTTATGGTCCAATTACAATCAGTTAGATCACAATTAATTACCCTAGTTCCATTTTGCATGCATGTAGGGAGTGTGCCACCTTTTGTCCACCTACCTCATCAGTTAATTGATTGTAGACTGATTTAGACATCCAGAGTTAGACTAGTGAGTTCCAACTCAGATTTTTCCACACTACGTTAGATAAACAGTCAGTTAGAGTTGGTAGATTTGAATCCTATCCATAATATTCAAATTTTATTTATTGTATCATCATTGTATTGTTGATTAATGAATGAAGATTAATGTTGTGATTATCTAAGTAATTCTTGTTCGATTAATCTTAAATTTGTGTCATGAATTATTTGCTCAGTGTACATTGATATTAATTATCCCACTACATAATTCCTTTCTAATAGCTCTCATATTGGCTTGTAGATCTATGGTTCTCAAATTTAACACCTTGAATATAAGGGTTTGAAATCGAGGCACACCTGAAAGTACTACAATTTTTCCTTTATTAGGAGAAGGATTCTCTTCTTCTATTGTCTCATACCCTTTTAATTGGGCTGAAAGTTGTACTTATTCCTCCAAATCCTCCTCATCTTCTCCAGAGAAGACTTCAATGTAGTGTTCCTTCCCATTAGCACACCTATGTCTAGGAACCCAAGGCTGTTGGCATGTGAAGCATAATTTCTTCCTCTTGATTTCGTCTTTTCTTGGTCCCTCCTTATTCTCCTTAACAAAACAGTCCCTTTTCCATGATTCCTTCCCTTCTTTGAATTTGGAAGGAAAATTAGGTTTAGGGGGATACCTAGTCCTTGGCAGCACATTCTACATATCTGTTGTCAAGTTTATGGCATCCTTCATTGCAATGGGATTGTGGGATTTCACCAACCCTTAAAAGGTTATTCCAACCTTTCAGTGTATAATAGAACCAAACATGCCATATATATATCAAAAACCATCATTGAGAGCTTTAGAAACTCCAATATATATATGCTTCGGGGGTCCCAATTTGCTTCAATTGTGCCAATTATTCGAAAGGGAGTTTAGGGTCTTTCCTATCAAATATCTCCACTACTTCCTTGGAAAACTCTTCATAGGATGAAATTTGATCATGTCACAAGGTATTAATACCATGGAACCACCAATCATTGGATTCTCCGTCAAGATGTAGAATGGCCATTTTAAGTACATCCTCTTCAACCACTGGATTCAACTAGAAATACACATCTATTTTTTGCATCCAAGCACTAGAAGGAATTTGGAAAGATCCATCAAAGGAAGGAACAGTTAGTTTTCCTATGGTATACTTCAATTCCTATTTTCTAAAATGCATTCTATCCCCATTTTCTCCATACTTGAGTTTGCTAGAGACCTTGAAGAACTGGTCGAAAGGGAGGGTTTTCCTACATTCTTCACTTAGTTGTTGCCACTCATCTACTGCTTCCTTCATGCCATAAGGAGTGTCAAGGTTCTCTTTAGAAAATAAAAGATTAGGATTGGTATGTCTAGTTTGAATCTTGAATTCATGGGGTTGATTATGAGGTCCAGTCTTAGAGAAAATAATTTACCTACAGGTCTTCTTCTCTTCATGATGTGAACTACTACTACTTCCTGCCCCCAACTTACTCCCAAGTTGGCTAGCCAACAACTCAAACCCTTACATAATTTGCTTGTCCATATCATCAAAATATGGCTTCATGAGTGACTTACATTCTTCTTCTTTATCATCCATAGCTTCTACTCCTAGTTTAGCCTTAATCACTACTAAGGCATAATTGACTTCTTCACCTTCTTCTTCTCTACTAACAATATCTTCAGTTTCAATATATAATGGAGGGGGTAAATCATAAGGAAACATAAAAAAATAAATTCAACATCTACCAAGACCATCCTATGATACCACTGTAATGTCCCTACTTGGAAATTAAAAAAAAAAGAATGCAATTTGGACAAATTCGAGCTTAACTAGTCATGACTATGGGGCATTCCAACTGACTCCAAATGGTCCCGAATATGAAATTAAATGGTTTGGTGAGTATTAGTACATCCAAATATTACCTATAAACACTTTTAATCATACTTTAGGATTTTTCAACTTGGTTTGGGTCTAATGACAGAAAGTGCCAATTTTCTAGGAAATTGTGGTTGAATTCCCCCCTAGGGTGTGGGCCAAATTGGATTCCCAAATCAAGTATGGCCCTCCAAAATTTGTGAATAGAATATGGGGATTAATATTAGTGGTAAATTTACTTCATTACACATGGCAATTATCTCTGTAAATTGATTATAATGTGCAACATTCATATGACCATTTTCAAGGAAATTGCTTAAAGGAAAATTGCATAACTGGCTTGATTTTGACATATGAAAAGTAGAGTTAATAATTTAGATTGAGACATGAGATATATATACCATATACAACATAAAAATTTATTCCCAAACATAATCAAACATCAGATCAATTCCTTCATACAAATCTAGTATACAACTCATTCAATTAAGAGGTCAAATACATGAAAACTAGTGGTTTAATAACATGGAATTGCAAGATTTTGATGCAGGAGCATCCTACTATCCATCCAAGTACAAGTCCAATGTTTAGGCCAGACATAAAAGGGGTCTTCATTTTCTGAATGAATTCTTATTTAAATGTAATATTGTAAATATGCTTGATTTACAAGTGTTCTTCTAGATAGGTGATGAGTCACCAGGTGAGTAATGAGTCGTGTAAGTGATTCATGTAACTAAGCCCATGTCAAATGGTAGAATTCGATAAGGGTAAAGGATCTCATGAGCGATTCATTGAGATAGGGTTGATTAGGTTTCAGTTACTATGAATTAGGAGTGTGTTTGAGTGTATTGAGGATCTGAACTAGAATTTGTTCATGAATCCGATTGTATATATGTATGTGATCCTTCGAGGAAATAAGGGGTAGCTAAACAATGTAAATATGGCTAGGGGTAGCCAAAAAATGTAAATATAGAAAAAGGATAGCCAAATAATGTAAATCTGGCTAAGGGGTATCCAAACAATGTAAATTTGGCTAAGAGGTGGCCAAACAGTGAGAAATCAAGCCAATGACACTGATTGGAGTTGTATCAGGTCTATGAAAATCAGAACATAGATTTTGGACCAATGTGAATGTACAGATTCCTCATATTGAGTAAAGGAAATCCTATTTTGGCATATCTCTATGTAAATGCAGTTCTTTATGAATGTATGAATATATGAATTGAGTGATTGATGATCTTTGTTAATGGTTAATAGATATGTGTGTACTGTATTCTATAAATTTGGGCTTTTGAGGTTACAGAAGATGTCTAAGCAATCCCTCTATATAGTTTCTTGTGTAAATAATTTGTTTGCTATGTAGACCCTTGGATTGATGCCCTGGATGAACGAAGGATGAAGCTAAAGAAACTATGGACATATCCAGCGAAGAAGATCAAGTCCGGAAGAAGGTAGATCGAGTTGATTAATTGATCTTCTGATCAATCAAATCAAGATTGCAGAGAGTGTAGTCAATTCATTCAACAGAGCTCGACGATCCAGATTAAAGGAAAAACATGGATTAACAACAGGGAAAGAGATAACGAGGTGGACGTGCATGGGAGATAAGCGATCCAAAAATTAAAATGAAGCCCCACACTTGATAAGAGATGAATGACTAGGAAAAATTCTGCAAGAGCTTGACAGTTCTCAGGACTTGCGGAAAAAGATACTTGCGGGAGTAAAATTGTGGGAGCCCATTTTTGAAAAAAGTGGGAAGGTGTATCCACAATTTGCAATATGTAGTTTGATTGCAGAAAGGATCGTTGCGTCCGCATGATTGCAAAAGTCAGTTTTTGGAAAATTGGGTATTGCATACCCACAATACGCAATTGTATAAAGGTAATTGTGGAAATGTTATTGCAGAAAGGCAATTGCGGAAGGAAAGGAGCTTGCAAAATAGTTGTTGTGGAAACTCAATTGTGGAAATATTAAGTTGTAGAAAGACTGATATTGCAGAGGAAATCTTGTGGAAAGCCAAGTTTGTGGAATAGAGTTTGTGAAACAGGAGTTGTGGATCGAGTTGGTCAAGGTTTATTCAGACACATAGAAGAAATAATTGGTCGAGAATCCAAATTTAGAGGTTTTCTAAATGTAGAGCAAGCTAAATCCTGGGGAAATCAGATGGGATATGGTGTTTTGGGGTTCCCTTCTGCATCATGTGGTATCAGAGCAGAAAAAGAATTCTGTATTAAGGTAGTAGAGCGTAGAAGATTCTGCGTGAAGATTGTTAGAGCTTAGATAAGAGCCAAGAGGTAAATCAAATTCTGATTTTTAATTTATGTTAAACTTGAAGACTAACAATTGTGTTGAGAGCGTTTTTCAGGTGAGAGTATTCATAATTGATTTAAATCAAGAATTGCAGAAAAGGGAAATGTTTTCAACCAACTATACAAGTGGAAAAGTATTAAAGGTATGGACTGATTGATGTTTTATTTAACTCTGGTTATAAGAATTTGTTGAAACAAATAGGAAAGGTTTGACAACAACAATGGAAAATAGAGGATATGCATTAAGGATAATTGTATTTTTGATGAAGAGTTTGTAAACTCTTAGAGGAAAGAGAAAGCAATGGTAGAACCTAAGGATCCAACAAAGGTTGGACAAGAAGGGAACAAGTTGAATGTTCTCAGAGGAGAAGTGGATCCGCATAAGCCAAAAGGAGAAAAGGAGGTTGCTCAAGAGGTTCTAGAGGAGAATAACAAGAGATAACAAAAGAACAAACTCAAGGAGAGATAGCTTGCTGAGTTATAGTAGCGGGTATGAGGACTTGTTGAGAGGAGGTTTGGGAGCAGTCCACAAGTGAACAAGATGAAGTTCAGAGAAGAAAAGAAGATGAAGATGATGAATACTGGAAGTCATTGCAAAGGTTCAAAGACAAGCCACAACATAAGAAAATATGTCGAGGTGGAAGACATCAACAAGATGAGTCAAGAGGAGTATGCATAGAATTAGTTGGAATAGGATTGCAACTTATTCGTTTGGAGATACTGCTATAGAAAGAGAACCAGAGGTATGGTTGGATAGTGAGAAAGAAGAAAGTGAGATGGAATTCACTACAGGTGAAGATAAATAAAAATATGTCTGCTAGGTTGAAGGAAGAACTCAGGATAGTTGAGTTTGAGATGGATGTTTTGGTATGTGAACCAGAACATGGCCCATTGTTGGGAGAAGACGTGAGTGAGGACGCAGAAAATGAGAGACTAGTTGAAAGTATCATGGATTCTGTAAAGAGTATAGATCAACATATCAAGGAGATGACTGTGAGGCCAAATGAGATCAAGATGTCTTATGTTTTTGAGAGATGATTTGTTTGTGATTACAAGTTTTGTTGCAGATGATAGGCAGTATTTTGAAACTGTATTCAGATTTGATGAAGTCAAATATGATGAAGAAAGTCTCTCAAATGAGGAAAGGTCTGAAGTATTGCAACAAAAGGAACTAATTGATGAGTTGATTGATGGGGGAACACAATCAATTGGAGATGATATGAAGATGAAGGAATAAAAAGAAACGTGCAAAGACATTTCTATAGGGAAGAATCATAATTACATTTTGATGAGGGAAAAAGTTAAACAATCACCTTGGACTGTCATGAATTTTGAAGGAAAAGAAGATGTGCTTCCCAAAATCATGACAACAGAATATAATTCTATTATAATAAGAGATGAGATGGTATCCTATGAATATTGTCTGCAGACTGTAGCTCAGACTATATAAGAAATGATGATGGTGAAAGTTTGATGTTGTGCTTAGACCAACACAACAGGAGGGTGCCAGAGAAAATATCAACATGGACTTTAGAGTCTCATGTATTTGAAACTGATTTTTGGTGTGTGTTTGCAGGTATTGAAGGAAGTGAAGGTAGAAGTAGAAAGAAATCTATCATGACAAAAGAAGTGACCATATGGTCTCAAAAGGGTGATCAATACCTAGAAGAAATTGTTGTTGCAGAGTTGGATAATGAAGACAAATACAAACTTTCTAACCTCAGAAAGTATGACGAAGAGCTAGAAATGTTAGAATATCGGTTGATCAATCCAAGGATTGATAAATATCCATGCTTAATGCTTGGTTGCAGCATTGGAAAAGAGCAGATAATAGGGAGAAACATTGAATTGTCTTGTAAGCTAGTATATGGGAGCAGAGAGCCAAAGGAATGACAACAGTTTTGGAACAAGAAGATGCAAACATACCAGCCAAAGGATATATTGAGAAACTAAGGATGCTGATGGTGAAGGTGTCTCAAAGAAGGCATGAAGAAATAATGAAAATTTTCATCAGCAAATCAAAGAAACAAAATAATAGCAAGAGACACATGACATAAGAGTATTGCAGAAGTAATGATAGTGGGGCACTTCAACTGAAAGTATGGAAACCAGGAGAACTAAATATGACAAAGACAAATCAACACGATGAGATCAATGACCAACTACAGAACAAAGATTGGGATCTTGGAATATTGAATATTGAAGATTATGACCAGGAGGTCATATTTATTTCTTCTTGGAGAGTTTGATGCAAGAGCATCCTGCTCTCCATCCAAGTACAAGTCCAATGTTTAGACCATACGTAAAAATGGTCTTCATTTTCCGAATGAATGGTTCTTTAAATGTAATATTGTAAATATTCTTGATTTACAAGTGTTCTTCTAGATAGGTGATGAGTCACTAGGTGAGTAATGAGTCGTGTAAGTGAGTCATGTAACTAATCCCATGTCAAATGGTAGAATTCAATAAGGGTAAAGGCTCTCATGAGCAAGTCATTGAGATACAGTTAATTATGTTGCTAAAATTAGGTTTCAATTACTATGAATTAGGAGTGTGTTTGAGTGTATTGAGGATCTGAACCAGAATTGCTTCATGAATTTGATTGTATATATGTATGTGAGAGTTTGAGGAAATAAGGGGTAGCCAAACAATGTAAATATGGCTAAGGGTATCCAAATAATGTAAATATAGCTAAGGGGTATCCAAACAATGTAAATATGGCTAAGGGGTAGCCAAACAATGTAAATATCGCTAAGTGGTGGCCAACAATGAGAAGTTAGGCCAAGGACATTGATTGGAGTTGTATTAGGTTTATGAAGATCATAACATAGATTCTAGATCAATGTGAATGTACAGATTCCTTATATTGAGTAAAGGAAAGCCTATTTCAACATATCTATGTGTAAATGCAATTCTTTCTGAATGTATGAATTGAGTGATTGACGATCTTTGTTAATGGTTAATAGATCTATGTGTACTGTATTCTGTAAATTAGGGTTTTTTAGGTTAAATAAGACATCTAAGAAATTCCTGTGTATGGTTGCTTGTGTAAATGATGTGTTTTGCTGTGTAAACCCTTGGATTGATATCCTGGATGAACAAATTTGTAGATTTGCGTGAAGGATGGAGCTATAGAATCTATGGACAAATCTAGCGATGAAGATCAAGTCTAGAAGAAGGTATATCGATTTGATTGAATGATCTTTTGATAAATCAACGCAATATTGCATAGAGTACATTGAATTCATTCCACAGAGATTGGACGATCCAAATTAAAGGAGAAAATATGGATCAACGATAGGGAAAGAGATCACGAGGTGAATGTGCATGGAAGATAAGTAATCTAAAAATTAAAATGAAGTCCCGCACTTGATAAGAGATCAATGAATAGGAAAAATTCCTCAAGATATCGACGGTTCTCAGGAATTGTGGAAAAAAGATACTCGTGGGAGGAAAATTGCGGAAGCCCATTTTTGGGAAAAGTTGGACGGTGTATCTGGAATCAACAATCCATAAGGACCATTGCAGCTGCATGACTGCGGAAGTAATTTTTATTTAAATTGGGAATTGCATACCCACAATTTGCAATTGTGGAAAGAATCTTGTAGAAAGTTTCTTGCATAAAGGCAATTGTGGAAGGAAAGGAGCTTACATAATAATTGTTGCGGAAACTCTATTGTGGAAAGATAGAGTTGCAGGAAGACTGATATTGAGGAGGAAAGCTTGTGAAAAGCCAAGTTTGTGGAATAGAGTTTGCAGAACAAGTGTTTCAGAAGAATTTGGTCGAGGCTGATTCGGACATGCTGAAGAAATAATTGGTCGAGAAGTCAAATTTAGAGGTTTTCTAAATGTAGAGCAAGCTAAATCCTAGGGAAAGAAGTTGGGATATGGTATTTTGGGGTTCCCTTCTGCATCAACTTTCACACATGGATTGCTTAGATTTTGAGTTGTAGAGTAAATGGAGAGAAGAGTTCAAATCCATACATCATATACCCAATCGTAGGCATCAAATAGACCCATCTAAGTGCAAGAACCACTCCAGCAAGTGCACCATCATTGAGAGTGTGGGGAATGGTGAAGAAGGAATAAGATAATAAGAGACAAGGTCGAACTCAAATTGTATGAACCTTCAACTTGCAACTAAAAATCCTTAATTCAGATCCAATGTTAGGTCTAAATGATATCTCCATCAAATAACTTGAAAATGACTCCAACTCCCTCGAAATTGGTTCACATACAGAGAGAGTGGACACTCACCATGCAATGGAAAAGAAAAATCTCTCAAAAATGCCAAAGGCCAATTGAAAAATGATCAAAGTTGTACTCCTTCCTCAAGACATCCTTTTATTAACTTCACGAGGCCTCCTAAGGTCAAATTTCCCTCCATAGGTTTCCTCCAACTCATCCTAGTGGTTTAGTAAATCCTATGACATTTGTCTTCCTCTTCATGCTCCAATTCTTTCCCCAATTCGAATGGTTGCCTCTAACTCCCAAATGTGCCCTCTTTGTGGCTATTTTTATCCTTGTCATGTCATATTTGTCATAGGTATGAAATAAGGTCTGAATTTGTCATATTTGTCATACAATATTCCATTATTTGTTGTGATAGAGTGCATGTAATCTCCTTCCAAGTGGCACACATTATATTTTTACTCTCTTCCTCTTCCATTTGAGTTTCTCTTGTTGGAAAATCACATAATAATGAGAGGGGGGGCATGAATCAATATTAGATATTTAATTATTTTTTATCACCTTATTTATGTTAGATTTTTATCCTTTAAGGCGCAATATGATCTTAGGATCTTATCTAAGAGAATAACATGCACAACAATCAATCACAAGAGACAATAGACACAAAGATTTTCCTCAGGGAAACCATAAAGGAGAAAA
>LPNX010898206.1:0-24568 GCA_001517045.1 Pseudotsuga menziesii
ATTAGATGTGAATCATGGTAGCTTAAGCAAATTCCATAGGTCCCATATATCATTGATAGAGGAGAAGATTTGAACTATCAAACTCAACCAAATACCCCGACCCTCTTTAAAATATTTGTTGTTGATGAATGTTTAATAAGTCGCATATTTCTTCTGAATCCTTGTACATACCATTAAAACACGAATGGATTTAAGATGAATCGGTGCTTTTGGAGGCAAGTTCTTGTGTTCTATCGTGTAAAAACTCCTTGTTTTTATCGACGCCCCATGCTTTTCTGTAATCATACAATTTGTATAATGAAATAAATATTAATGCATCTGGACGGCACCGGTAAATTTATTGTGAGTTCAAGGTCTAAATGGAATTTTAAAAGAAAAACGTTACCAGATCCATTGTCTAAATCCTCAGACACAAAGTCTTGAAGAGCAGGCAGCTCTTCTTTTTCTGATTTCTGCACAATTATATGTTTACAGTTGTTCTCATGATCAGTCCGGCCTCGTTTCCTTTTCTTCAATGCGCCATTGGATCGGCACAAAACATAGTCTCTGAGGTGTTCAATATTCTGAAGAAGCTGTCACCATAACCAGAATGTCTGAGCAAAGCTGCGTACTCTCCGGTCAAAAGAAAAAACAACGCAGGGAGGGATTAGGCGTTCTAACCGAATCGGGATTCTGATTTCCCGTGAGCGCTTTTCTCCAGGCTGAGCGGGACTTGGAGTCGGTTTTGCCATCAGAAGACAAGATGATCTGCAAACCATTCTCCAAGTCTAGCAAGCTTTGTGTAATGTCCTGAACTGTCTTGCTTTCTTTTACTTTCAGAATCCATTCCTATTTAACACCGACATACAAAAAATTAACGAAATTTCAAATCAATTTGTAATATACTCATGCAAATTGATATGGACAGGCTCTAGACGCGGAGGAACATGTAGTTCTTTGCAGCCATTGAAGCTACAACTCTTACCGAACGTTTATCCGTCCAGCACGCAGGTATGACATCCTTCCGAAGTGTATTTTCGAGTTGGACAAGTGCCTGTAATTATAGAATTCCAAGAATTTGCCGGTTGGAAAATGAATTAAGATTAAAATTTGAAGGTTTGATCAAGAGAGTAAATAGAGACTCTAATATCTATTAATTTAAACGCTGACAATGAAAACTCACGTCAACTAGATCCTGGAGCGAAACACCGTTTTCCGGATCGAAATCTCTCTGCTTCTTGAAAGCGCGTCGACAGTGTGTATCTGCATGAAACAAGAGTATTAAATATTTTCTTCGTGATGCTTCTTGAAAAGGAGCAGCATGAAATTTGAAATTTTTCATCGTTGTCTTCTATGTCGGTGTTCCGTTTCTAGCTTGAAAAATGGAATTTCAAGCTTTAAAGAACAAAGTAAGAAAGACAAGATTTGTTAAATCGGCCGTTACAAGTGCCTGTAATTATAGAATTCCAAGAATTTGCCGGTCGAAAATGAATTAAGATTAAAATTTGAAGGTTTGATCAAGAGAGTAAATAGAGACTCTAATATCTATTAATTTAAACGCTGACAATGAAAACTCAAGTCAACCAGATCCTGGAGCGAAACACCGTTTTCCGGATCGAAATCTCTCTGCTTCTTGAAAGTGCGTCGACAGTGTGTATCTGCATGAAACAAGAGTATTAAATATTTTCTTCGTGATGCTTCTTGAAAAGGAGCAGCATGAAATTTGAAAATTTTCGTCGTTGTCTTCTATGTCGGTGTTCCGTTTCTAGCTTGAAAAATGGAATTTCAAGCTTTAAAGAACAAAGTAAGAAAGACAAGATTTGTTAAATCGGCCGTTCATCGTCACTAAAAAAAGAATACTGGTTAATATTGTCCCATAAATACCCGATTCATAAATTCTGGTAAATGAACCAGTTTCAGCCAAATAAGAATACTCGTAGAAGTAGATATCATCCTCAGGATTTTCTGCGGAAAACCTGAAAGAAATTAAAATGTTCCAACCGCCACTTCAGTTATATCTTTGCCCAAAATCTTCAAGAAAAATGTCCATCAGCCAAAGTAAACGACATATAAGTTTGCTTACCTCCTTGCTTCATCATTCAGCTTTAAGTACTCCGACTTAATTACAACCCTGCAACGCTTGGCGACAGTCTCAAGCAGCTGAAGGTCGAAATATTTTGTGAGAAGACCCAGAAGAATCTCAACTCCAGTGGCTTGAAACAATCGCAAGTTAGTCTCTGTAACACTCTCTGTATGTCCTCTTTGACAGAACGCGAAAAAGTTTCATTATCCAATTGCGGGTTATCACCAGTCAAGATTTGAAGCTCCCTGAAACACCGGTTCCAACGCATGGTAGAGATCTTTCGGATCCCAGCAGCATGGATGAATGAATGATCCCAGCAGCAAGTAGCTTGAATGCACAGAGAGTTATGCACCACCACCATGATGTTCAACCACTATCTCATAACCAACTCCTGTGTGCGGGACATAAGTCGGTGTAGCTGCCACGATGTCTAACCGCTGCTGCCACGATGTATGACTGGTACAATAAGTCGGTGTAGGAGGTCTAACTGCTGCTGTCACGACGTCCAATTGCTAAACGAAACACTAACATTCGCCTTAACGAAACACTAACAGTCGCCTTAAAAGATCAGACGATTGGGATGATCTTGAGCATCCACTTGGCGGGATTTGCAGGATCTTGATGATCCGCTCAAGCAAGTCCATCCCCCAAAATACCATTGATAAACGCCTATCGGTGTAATTAAAATAAATCAATTAATAATATCATTTACGTTGTGAAGTAGTTAATGTTAAATAAAAATAGGGTGATAACTTATTTGTTGGATTTGTGTTATACATTTATGAAATGTTATTTTTAACACACACATACTTTTTATAAGTTGTTAATAGACAATTAAAAGCAAAACATTCTACATATCTATATATTAATAATGCAGATTTACAATCTTAAAACAAAAGTGGTCTTCCTGAGATAGATTGCATCAATTCAATGGCATTGTGGACTATGCAATAAATATTTTTTTATGTTTTTGTTTTAGTTATAATATTAACTAGGTTAGAAAATGTAATATTAAGAAAATAAAATAAAATAAAAGTATTTTAATACATAAACGACTTTTGTGAAATCTTTTTTCCTCATTGGTTTCTTGCTAATGGCAAAGTCATTGGCCATGTCTTTATGATATATATATATATATATATGTGTGTGTGTGTGTGTGCGCATAAACTCTATCTCTGCTAAGCACAGAGAGGGATCAAATCTCTTGAGGTGCTAACTTTTTCTCAAGTTTAGCACTTAAAAGGGGCTTGCATCTCTATTTTTTTTTATCTCTTTTAGCACTCAATAAAGTGAGAGTTAAGTTGATGGATCTATGATGATATAGTTTTTTTTTTATCTTACTAGTTGATTTCAATTTTCTTAGGAGTTGTTAATCTTGCACTTATTTTAGCACTTGTACTTTTCATGAGTTTGGTAAATATGTTACAATGAATGAGAATTGAATTGTGAATTGTAAGTAATTTTTGAAAATGTAGTGCAGATATGCATTTTTAGTGTGCATTGGATTGAAATCAAAATTCCACATATATACAAACAAAGTTTCATTTAGATTAGGGATATCCAAATTCAACACCTCTAATTGAAGATGAAAGTAAGATCTAAAGAATACATTAGTAAATTTTCCATTTAAATTGGGCATGAATACATCTTAGTACAAATTAAATCCAAATGAGGACAAAAATGTAACAAAATCCATATTACATGTGGCTATAGTAAATAGAAAACTTCTTAATCAATTTGGTCGGGGAGATGTTGCAACCAAATGATAGTTGGTGATTTTAATGCTTATTAGATCTTGGATGAACCACTTATTCTCTACCATTCCATCCAATGAAATCATTACCATGAAAATTGTTTTGTTGCTCTTTTTCTTTTAATCTCTTCTTGCTTTCATTTTCCATTTGCAACAAGCATTGCAACATTCTTCTCTTTTGCAATATCCTCTCCTTTTGATTCAATCCGAACATATCCTTTTACTTTTTATAATATTTTGTCAAAAGTATGATGCAATCTAAAGTTAGTCACTAAGAACTCTTGATAAGTTAATAAAAACTTTCTTTCCTTATCCTATACATTATTAGCTTGTTAAGTTAATCAAAAACATGTTTTCCTTATCATATCCATGATTCTCTATCACTCTCCACACTGGCAGCTTTATGAATTATAATTTATTATAGTATGGACCATTACTTGCCTAAGTATGAGGACCCTATGGTTTTAGTTCTTCTTCATTGTCTTCTCCATTTGGCACTCCATTACCTCCAACTCCATTATGTTCTTCTGTACCTGCAACATCCATAAACTATTAGGCTTAAGGATTTCTTCATTTGTGTTAGTATGCCAAGGATTTCAATACCATTTAGATATAACAAAATTTAACAATGGCATAATTTCAATCACATAATACACATAAATTTATCTTGGAAAACCCTTTACAAGGAAAAACCAACAAACCAGTGAGTTTTTCCACTCATCTATTAACAACTCTCTTAACCAGTGTTTACAATAGCGTTATAGCCCAAATCAACACTTATTTGTATGTGACGACACTTTTATGATGTTGCTCCCATGAAAACACTTGCATGACGACACTTGATAAAGTTATTCTCGCTCACCCAAAGGACACTATGGATGGAAGAGATTTGTTTTTGTGCTTATAAATAAGGTCTTAACATATTCAATGATTACTCAACAATTAGGGAACTTTTTTACCACAATTGGAGCCCAAAAAACTACTAAAAATACCTAAAATGACATTCCCCCCCCAAAACGTCCTTTGCACTTAGACCATTAGCAGTTTTCCCTTATACACACATGTTTCTAGTGTTACAAAGGCATATGACACACTTTTTTCCCCTTTACCACCAGCATGTGCCTCAAAAAGAGACTAAGAATAAAAATAAAAAATCTCAAAAATTAGAGCATTTTTCGTGGTTTTGGCAGCTTCATCCTCGATTACAACTATTTTATCCTGATAGTAACTATCTCCTTCCTCTTTAAAATCAAGAGACAGTGAGCCATGGAGGGTATCATTTTTTCTTAGTAAAGTTATGCTGGAGAAATTTTGTCTCCATCCTGTATTGTTGTGTGCATATGATATCCTATTTCTAACAAATATGGAGATTGATTACGTGTGTCGGAGAAGAGAAGCAAGGAGACCCATAGTCAAGGTTTCAATAGATTCTTGAATAGAAATAAGGTATGTATGTTTGACATCTTTCCCTTCCCTAACAGTCGTGTCCATTCATGTCTGAAATTTGGTTATATGCTAATGTTCATTAGATTAGATACTTTATATCTATGTTTTGTATGAAATTCAACATTATTTATGTATCTAAATGTTGTAGGGGAAGGTATTGTATTGATTTTGCAGGTTCTTGGGTTGAATACCAGGAGTAGGATTCAAGGTTTCATAGAAAGCTAGGACCAACCTTCGTAAAAAGGTGCCTACAGTCCTCTTCCCTAAATCCTATTAATGTTTTCTTTGATCCTAATTGTTAATAAAGAGTCTTTATGTATGTAATTAAATCCTATATGTCATAATATTCAACCTTGGTATGTTGGTGACCTCAACCCCAGTTATAGGATAGATTCCCTAACAACGAAATTGGTGACTCCGGTGGGGAGAAGCATGTTTGATTTGGGGTTTTCTCTAGTTCACGTAGATTTTTGGATCTTTTTCAAGTTTTGATGGTCTTAAATTTTTGTAGACATTTCCTTTTCATGCTCTTCTAATCCTATTTTCAAGTTATGAATGATTTTAGGAATTTAATAGGCACATTCCCTATCAATTTTTTTATTTGGACCTGTTTTTTCAAGGTTGTTAGTGCAAAAATGTTGGTGACCCTTATGACAATAGTGTGTCTAGAAAACGCCCTTTCTACTTTACACAATTGTGTGTCACACCCCAATGTCCCTATGTTTCACTAGCATGTGGGCCTCGTAGGTTAATTTTTCACTTTTTAGGCATGTTTATCAGGTTTTTGGTGGGTGTCTGTGAATGTTGGTCTATATTAGGTCTATGTATGACCCCTTAGAAGTTATATGTCTAATATCGCATCATTTTTACTTATTTCCTTTGAGTCTTCAAGTAAAGAGAAAGGTCTTGTGAAAAAACATTTGCTCATAGCCCTCTTTCAGTACTTGTTGGAAGTTTGTGAAGTTGTTGATGGTTAGAGGCTTGTACTAACCTCTCAGAGGTGTCTAACCTCTATTTTTTGTCTTCAATTAGTACTCTTAGGTCCCTTTGAGTAAGAAGTGTTTGAAAACAATATTTATTTGGAGCTTCATTAATTGTTTATGCATGTATGCTCTTGATGCTCCCTCGTAAGTGTGTTGTCTACCTTGTGACTTCTCTTAACTTGATGTTAAATTCCTTTTGAACCAATTTCAGTTTGTTTGGATCAATTGGGATCTTATTGACCTTATTTTCATTTCCTTAGACTAACTTGGAACTTTTCAACCTAATTAGGGATTGCTTGGCTTGGTTTGGACCTGTTTGGATTGATTAACGTCTGTTTGACTTGGTTTGGACCTATTTGGGTTGATTTGGAAATGTTAGAGTCTTTTTGGGTCAAGTTATATCTAGTTGAGTGCAAGTCCTTTCTGTTGATGTATTTTTAACTTTGAAATGTATTCACTTATGTATTTCATATATTGCATTTGATCAGTCCCCGATGTTCATATCGGGAGAATCATTAATGTAAACAAGTCATGTAAAGTCATAGAGGTTAACCCTCCTTGTTGATCAGGGGGGAAAGTCCCCGTAGTTGTGGGGCACTAGGGTTATTAAACTCTCCTAGAGTGAGCCTCTCTATTTGAGAACACATACACTCACACTTAGTTGTAGCGCATGAGTGAGAGAGATAAGAAGCTTGGATAAGAGAGAGAGAGAGACAACTGTTATCAAGAGATCATATTTTTATCTTTGGTTTTACTTTTGGTGCTCATTCTATCTCTGAGGAAGTTGAAGAGTTTTCTCCTTTATGGTTTCCCCGAGGAAAATCTTTGTGTCCATTGTCTCTTGTGATTTATTGTTGTGCTTATTATTCTCTCAGATAAGATCCTAAGATTATATTGCTTAAAAGATAAAAATCTAACATGGTATCGGAGCTAAGCTGAGAGGAAGACATTATGCAGCTGTAGAATCTAGGGCTTCTTACTTTTTAGGTCTCTCTCCATAAACCATCCGCAAAAGAAGCCTAGGCTAACTCTCCATTGATGAGCGCATCTTTTTGTCGAAGTAGACTTTGATTCTAGGCATTTTCAGTTTTTGCTGCGAGAAATTAGGGCTTTTTACAGAAGAGGAATTTTTGAGTGAGACTGACATAGGATTGATCTCCTCATCAAAAGCAAAATTTAGAGACCAAGTTCAAGATTTTTGGTTGGGTAAAACTTTGAGAAAGTCAAACCCTAATTTGACCCCCGGCCTGAAAAACCCTAAAATACTAAAACTAGTAGTTTTGGTACGCTCACTATATCTTGATGTTGAAGAAGCCTCAGGAACTGAAATTTTCACAGGCCGAAGATACAATCCTCATATACCCTATGTAAACATTTCAGCCTCATATTATCTATATTATAGGAGATATGATTCCTCCAAATCAGGGTTCCAACCTCTTCCAAGATTCATCCCTAAATTGGACACCTAGGGAGAATTGCTATATCTCGGGCTGCGAAGGTCCAAATGAAATTTCACAAGATGTTATAGATAGGAAACAAACTATAATTTCTGTGGTAAAAGTTTTAGACCCTGAAGGTGAAAGAGTGACACGTGGAAGTCTGTACAAGTTCACTATGCTGAATAGTCCTTAAATACGTCACCTTGGGAAAACTCTCATAAGTCCCAATTGGTGAAACCAATTCTGGTCAAACCTATGGTGTTGGAAAGAGGATAGATGAGGTTACCTTAGTATGAAATTTTTACATAGAGGAGTATTAATTTCAGAGATAATTTAGAAACAATATCAGGCATTTCTGCAGAGGAAATTGGAAAACTAGGGCTGCATGTTCTAGGAGCTTCCCTCCACTGTTTTCAGAAAAGGAGTACATTGGACATATTGCCTTAAAGAGACCCATATTTATATATAATCATATTTAAAATATTACAAGTTTTGAAAATTAGGGTTTCTCTGACAAACCCTAGATCATCGAGATCCATAACGAGGACGGACACCTCAAATCGGTAAGATCTAATATTTGGTATTTCCATTTGAGGTTTTGAGTTAAAATGTCTCATCACACCATCCTAGTGTCAAGCTTGGTGAATATTACAACTTCCAAACATGGAAGTATAGAATCTCACTGGTTCTTGAAGAAAATGAATTGGACACATACATAAGTGGAGAGGTTGTAGTTCCAGAGGGAGATGAGGCTAAAGCCTTGCACAAGAAGAACTTGGTCAAGGCCAAGAAGATCATTGCTGATTCAATCAAGGATAACCTTGTACCACAAGCTTCTTCCCTAAAGACACCTAAAAGGTTGTTTGATTCCTTGACCAAGCTATTTGAAGGGAAGAACATAAATCGAAAGATGACTTTGACAAACCAATTGAAGAATGTAAAGATCCAGAATGCAAAGAACATATAGTCAAACTTTACAAGGGTCTCTCAAATCAAAGAACAACTTGAAGTAGTGGATGAAGAAGTAGAGAATACAGAAATTGTGATAACCACCTTGAATGGCCTCCCAGTATCATGGGATTCATTCATTCGAGGAATGTGTGCCAGAAGGAAGTGATTACTTTCCGCAGAGTCTGGGAAGAGCACACACAAGAAGAAGCTCGACTCATAATACAAGAAGAGAAAATGGGAGAAACTGGAGATCAAGCTCTCACGATCCAAAGAAGATCCCTCAAGCGATGAGGAATACGAAGGCCTCAACTCTTGAAGAACCTCTTATCCATCTTAGCATCTGGATAAGAAATGGCGTTGTCATGAATGAAGAAGATGATGAAGCTGAAAGAAGGAGTCTACCCATGAAACAAATAAAGATAAGTATTCAATTGTCATTTCATAATATTATTTTGTTATGCATTTGTTTATATTCAGTTGATGTGTTATGCATGATAGAATGTTTGCATGAATGATAGTATACTACTAATATGCATGTGATGGGTAAGTAGCTCATGGTTCTATACAAATATCCTTTGCTATTTATCTAGAATGAAACCTCTTTGCTGACATATTGGATTAGTGCACAATCTGAATGATGTCTTGGTAGAGACGGAAGGCATCTAGAAAGTTTCCATGAGATATGGATGAATGTTGTATTGGATAAAATAGTTGCATGATCATATCTTTATGCATAGGAATTTACCATTATGAATATGCCTTATGAAATATTTCTAACCATACAATTGGTGCATCTAACTTGTAGGAAAGATCATGTACAATCGCCTACAAGCAAAGAAGGATGAGACTTGTTCCCAAGAACAAGTGAAAAAAGTTCAAGAAATAATCCAAGATGAAGAATGATATGATGATACTCTCAAAGAAATAAGAGGTCTCAAACACAGTGTAGTTATGTGACATTGTTGAGCAACATTATTGATGCAGAACCTTCCAGCTATGAAGAAGTAGCCAAGAAGAAAGGGAAGGAGAGTACCAGTTCAAGAAGAATGATGTCTAGGATGCGCTATCGATACCTGAAGGGAAGAACGTAATGTATTCCATATGGATCTACAAGATCCAACATGTAGTAAATGGCAACATCGTGGGATACAAGGAAATATTCGTAGCACGAGGCTTCTCACAGAAAGAAGGAATAGACTACGAAGATACATTTGCAGCTAGTAGGGGTTGAGACACATGACAGGAAGGCTCATGTGTGCAAATTAAAGAAGGT
The DNA here is from genome assembly GCA_001517045.1 of Pseudotsuga menziesii. Lineage (NCBI taxonomy): Eukaryota > Viridiplantae > Streptophyta > Pinopsida > Pinales > Pinaceae > Pseudotsuga > Pseudotsuga menziesii. Next base: position 9,908 of record LPNX010898206.1, read on the forward strand.
CTTGTACGAGCTCAGAAGACACCCATGGGATAACACATACATGAGGAGCTTGAATATCACCTAGAGTGATGAAGATCTTAACCTTTGCTACAAGGTTGAAGATGAAAGCCTATAAAGGATGACAAGCTCACAGATGGGTGTGAGAAGAACGTTTTCAAGATCTTGGTATCCAGTGACCCTATATGGATACATAGAATAATAATAGTAGAGGAAGCTACTTGTCACTCCAGTACATGATACATAGAGTATGAAAGGCAGAGGGATAATGATGTTCCACTTCAAAGGGAGTGACTGTAGAATATTTTGAGGTTTGACATGGTATGACAGGATGGACAGATTACTAATGACTCTAAGCTTTACTGAGAGTAAATAAGACTCCAACCTTTGCTTCAAGATTGAAGAACTGTGATGCTCCTATTATATGTCGATGACTTGTTCCTGATAGAAAAGAGGAACTCATTAAATTTGCAAGAAGGATACTTGCTGAAGGACTTGGATATGATGCACTACTTTCTAGGCATGGAGGTGTGGCAAAATGTAGATGGAATATCCTTGGAACAAGGGAAGTATGAAGTGGAGATCTTGAAGAGGTTTAGGATGATGGACTGCAAGGCCATTACCACACCTATGATATCGAACCTGAAGCTATTGAATGTTGCTTCATCAGAGACAATTGATGCTTCGATGTATCGTCAGATGATTGGGTCATTGATGTACTTGCTGAATACGAGAATAGATTATTGCTTTGCTGTGAACACATTGAACCAGTTGCTGACAGATACGAGACATGTTCACCTGATTTCTGCAAAGCATATTCTGAGGTACCTGAAGGGTACAGTTGAGTATGGGCTCAAGTATGATACGAATCATAAGACTAACATGGAGGGTTATGTGGATTCAGATTGGGTAGGAAGTTCCATTAATAGGAAGAGCACTTCAAGGTGTTGCTTTAGTATGAGATCAGGTGTGATCTCTCGGTTTAGTAGGAAGGAGTCCTGCATGGCGCTAAGAATGGGTGAGGAAAAATATGTTTCCACTTTCTCGGCTATTTGGGAGGTAGTATGTTCTTTTGAAAACTACTATTTGATTTGATTGATCTGAATTGCATTTTTGTATGATGTAGAGAGGATCATTGAAGCTCCAGTATGTGATCCAGATCGAGATCTCTCGAAAGAGGGAGTTCTAGCATATCTGGTGAGATAGGTTGTCTGAGCATAAAATCCTGGCGAAGCTCGTTGGTGGCTTAGACATAAATGGTCATGTAGGTTGTCCTCGAATGTAATTGGTCCTGGTGAAGCTCGCAGGTTATCCTTGGACGTAATCATCCCTGATGTGATTCTATGCTAGAAATGGCTAGAGTGAAGTTTGAGTACTTCAGGGAGAAGCTTAGTGTTCTCCAGATCGAGATTCCTTCCTAGGGGAAGTGATGAGTCCGTCAACCATTATGACATGGTAGTAGGTTGGGCTTACCATGGTCAAATGTAAGTGTTGTGCCTTTCTAACCTGGTGGTAGGTGGGGCCTCCCATGGTCATATATAAGAGCTATGCCTTTCTAACATGGTGGCAGGCGGGGCCTCCCATGGTCATATGTAAGTGCCAAGCCCTTCTGACATGGTGCAAGGATTGGTTCCTCCCATGGTAAGATATAAGTGCTGAGATCTACATCTAGTATGAAAAAGGACCAGCTCTGTGATGATACATCCAGTATGAAAAAGGACTGGCTCTGTGATGATACATCAAGTATGAAAAACGATTGGCTTTGTGATGATACATCCAGTATGAAAAAGGACTGGCTCTGTGATGATACATCCAGTATGAAAAAGGACTAGCTCTGTGATGATACATCCAGTATGAAAAATGACTGGCTCTGTGATGATACATTCAATATGAAAAAGGAATGGCTCTGTGATGATACATCTAGTATGAAAAAGGACTAGCTCTGTGAAGCTACACCCAGCATGCAAAAGGGTTGATGATACATCCAGTATGAAAAAGGAATGGCTCTGTGATGATACATCTAGTATGAAAAAGGACTAGCTCTGTGAAGCTACACCCAGCATGCAAAAGGGTTGGCTATGTAGAGGACTACACCCAGTATGAAAAAGAACTGGCTCTATAGAGTTACATCCAACATGAAAAAGGGATGGCTATGTCGATGAAGACCTACATAGAGGCTAGGCCTACAACCAACATGAAAAAGGGATGTCTATGTAGAACTTCCTGTGACGAGTAGAATTGAGAGATAGCACCATTTGTTTGAGATAGCGGAAGCAGTGATGATCCAGCTTTGATGATGATCCAGTGATGATCCAGCTTTGGTGATGATCTAGTGATGATCCAGACTTGATGCTGATCCAATGATCATCTAGTGACAAAGACTTATGCTGATGAATTGTGTTGAGAGAATACCTTCCTAGTTAAGAGGGAGTGTTGATGTATTTGTAAATTCGAAATGGATTCACTTATGTATTTCATATATTGTATTTGATCAATCCCCAATGTTCCTATCAGGATAATCATTCATGTAAACAAGTCATGTAAAGTCATAGAGGTTAACCCTCCTTGTTGATCAAGGGAAAAAGTCCCCGGAGTTGTGGGGCACTAGGGTTATTAGACTCTCCTAGAGAAGTCAGCCCTAGTGAGTTAATGTCAAGTCAGAAACTAGTATAAATAGAGAGTGAGCCTCTCTATTTAAGAACACATACACTCACTCAGTTGTAGCGCATGAGTGAGAGAGAGAAGAAGCTAGGATAAGAGAGAGAGAGAGACAACTGCTGTCGAGAGATCATCTTTGTATCTTTGGTTTTATTTTTGGTGCACATTCTATCTCTAAGGAAGTTGCAGGGTTTTCTCCTTTATGGTTTCCCCGAGGAAAATCTTTGTGTCCATTATCTCTTGTGATTGATTGTTGTGCTTGTTATTCTATTAGATAAGATCCTAAGATTATATTGCTTAAAAGATAAAAATATAACACTTTCTCTGGGGGATTTATTTTTCTCTTTGAGTTTTATACTTGTTGATTACTCCTTTGAAGTAAAAGATCAAGGTCACTTTCTGTTGTTTAGAACCTTGATTTCATTTGTTATATGTAGATTGGGATTTACCAAACCTTTCTTCTTAGTAGGTCTTATGCTTAGGTTGAGTCTAAAAGTTTTCCTTTATACGCTTCTCAACTTAGCATTCATATAAGACTGAAGAATCTTGAATGTGTGGCTACTTTTACTGTTTGATAAGGGTGTCAGAAGGCTGTGCTTTTGTCTTAGTGTGGTATACTTGTTTATAATTAGTTTTATCTTTTCATTTTGAAAGAGAAATTTGAGAAAACAAGTTAATTTCTTTGCAAGCATCCTAGTCTAGTGACATACTCATATTTGCATATGCATACTTGCATCTTTAAAAAAAGTAAAATTTTGCATTTGTGATTTACATTGTCAGTTTTTCAAGTTTCAAAAAGAAAAAGAAAAGTGAAAGTATTACTTTTGTCTTAGTGTGGTATACTTGTTTATAATTAGTTTTATCTTTTCATTTTGAAAGAGAAATTTGAGAAAACAAGTTAATTTATCTGCAAGCATCCTAGTCTAGTGACATACTCATAGTTGCATATGCATACTTGCATCTTTAAAAAAAAGTAAAATTTTGCATTTTTGATTTGCATTGTCAGTTTTCATGTTTCAAAAAGAAAAAGAAAAGTGAAAGTATTGCATTTTTATTTCATTTTTGCAATTTTCATGTTAGTTCCATGCATGAGACAAAACAACACTAGTTGCACAACCATCACCCTCTCAGTAAATATTAACCCTTAAAAAGGAACGCTAATTTAAAATTTATTAGTAAGCTTTTTTTTTTCTAGGGACGATCACCAACTAGCTTAGGATAGTACTTTGGTTGGGAGTTGTCTTAAACTGTCCAAAGTATTTAAAATCAGTTATAGTAGCCTATAATTAGGAATCCAGTTTTGGGGAAGGTGAACCAAAAATTTCCTCTAACACGAGAATCACGCACGAAGTCATGTGAGGTTAAGTAGAGGAGATAGCTCTCCAATAATTAATCGAGCATATCCCAGGGTGAGTGCACATTAGGGGAATTATGAGTACCACCCTTCTCCCCATGTGTTTTCGGTGTTGTTAAGTTTCAAAATTTTCTATCCTTCCCATGCATATTGATTCGACTTGTGGTTCTGTCGAACCCTCTACAAAGTTGGTAAACTTGGTATCTTGACTTTAGGGATCATACACAGGTGATGGTGGAGAATTATTTCCACTGTACCTAGGATGGATGTGGGATTAAATATCTTCAATTAAATTTGGCAAAGTTGTTGGTGATTCAAACACTTGGCCCCAAGGCAGTGTTCTGTGGACCCTAGGTAACTATTCTTCATCCTTCACTAGTTTTTTCTAAGCCCTAGTCATCCCAAACTTTCTTTTGGAATTCATTTGTTTTCTTGGTTTGTATTACTTAGGAACTTTATGGTGGTGTGTTTTTTGTTTACTTGTGTTTAGTTTCCCTAGGTTTTATTGATTTGAATCTTTACATGTGGAGGATCTTCCTCTTCGTAGGTCTATAAGGTTACAAATCCATCTTCCACTTACAGTGGATCCTCCACTGCCACCTCAACGATGATGGATTAACACAAGTTGCTATTTTGAGCCAACTAGGATAACTGACATTCTTGGGGAACCTAGTCTCATCAGGAATACCACGCCTACTTCTCACACAACAAAGGTTGGAGATTCACAAGCTAAAGGATTTGTAAGACCTTTTAACCCACCTTTAACTAGACCATAGGATCTAGTATTAGTAGAGGTATCTTCTTTTGGTGAACCTGGGTTAAGTGCATGTAGGATCATTTCTGGTTTAATTATGGACAATACAGGAGAAGGACCAAAAGATATTGTCACCCCTACATTAGTTATATTTTCTAGAGGTTTCTCTCCTCCTCATGTCAGTGTACAAATACTTAGCCCAATACATTCAACTACTACAACAGTTGTATCTTTTAACATTAGTTCAACATCCTCAGGGTCACCTAGTACTCAAGTCACTAGCACTTGTATACCCTTTGGATATACTACTGATTCACCTCATGTACCTTTCACTAGAATTCCTATTGTTCCTTTTCCATCGTCTCCTCTTTTTCAAAATTGCCAGACTAGTCCTAGTAGTTCTTCTCCGTTTGTTCAAGGGTTTCGTTGGTTTGGAAGACACATCCCTCCTTCTAGTCCCTTTGTAGGCTCTATTTCTACTCACTCTACTATACCTTTTACAAGTTAGAATCCTTTTACAGGTTTTGTTTTTTAACCAAGTAATGTTTATACATCAACTGTACCTGTAGGGAGTTCTCCTTTTTCACTATTTGGTGGAAGAGGTAGTACCATTGTTTCTTGAACTATTGTTTCAGTTGGAGGGAGTTATTCTTAACCTCACTGGAGTGGATCTTAAGGGGGAAATCCTCTTGCTTATGGATGGAAACCTTTTCAAATTATTTTCACTTTGCAGTCAATGGATAGGGGCAACCCCAACTAGCCTTATGGGAACTTTGGTTTAGGGTGCCTTCCCCCAAACTCGCCAAACACATGTTTATTCGACACACCATGGTTTACCATTTCTAGAAACTTTGAATTTTCCATATCTTTTGAAACTTATGAATGATCTGGTTCATCATGATATGAATTGGCCTCCCATCCCAACCAAATTTCCCTCATATATTCCAAACTTTGAAGGCAAGTGTGGTGAGGATATTATGGACCATGTCACCACTTTCCATTTATGGTGTTCTTATGTTTCATTGAATGGTGACTCTATATGGTTGAGACTCTTTCAGAGAACCTTGACCGATGTAGCAACTAAGTGGTACATAGAGTTTTCATATGCTACTTACCATCGTTACCTTGATTTAGTGACAATATTTCTCAAGCATTTCCAATATCCTGTTCGGTATGATGCTGGTACAGACCTTCTATATACCTTTAGGTAGAACAAGGCCACACATATTTATGATAATATTTAGAAGTGGCGAAAAAGGAAAATAATGATTAAGGATAATATACCTCAAGAGTTTTTATTAGAGTGGTTTCTGAAATCACTTATATCGTACATCTTAGGTATGTTTCTACTTCAAGGGTCATGACGGAGGAAGAAGCCATTCTTAGAGACTAGTAACTTGATTTGAGTTATGCACAGTTTGGGATCCTATATGAAATTATTCCTAATGCACCACAATAAAAAATTTATCCTACAAAATTTAAACCTAGAACATTTGTTGATGATATCTTTAGTTCAATTGATACATATGATGTAGAATATTTCGCTAAACATGTTTTAGAGTTATCTGTCAATCATTATGCAAGATAAAAAACTATAGTTTCCACCCCATCTTCTCAAACAACTACTATACACAATATGCAATCTAATCAAATGGTTACTAAGCAACCTGGTGGTAAAAGGAAAAAAGGAAAGAAGGGGGAGGTTAGGCCTAAATCCACTGATAATGTTGAGGGGGCAAGAAAGAACATAAAAAAATTGAATTTTCCTTGTAATCTTTGTAGTGAATATCACTTAAACTATAAATTCCCTTTAAAGGAACAAGCCTATAAGTTGTTACAACAACAACAACTTGTCATTTTGATCTATCCTTTTCCTAAATGACAAAATATGGCTTATGGCGGTTATAGCACTACTAGGGGCACTCAAAGTGCCTCGCTATATGATCAATCATATATTAATATGGTTCACTCAAACACATTATTTAAAACTAGAACCGAGAATTATAGCCCGAAATCGTCACTGAGAGACAAAGAAATTCCTAAAATGTCGACCCCTCTTCATATCGAGAAGTCAACAAACCCAATGCTAAATATATGGAAATGTGTGTTATCCACCTGAATGGCACCTCTCCATCCAAGTTCCGACATCCCTCATGTTGGCACACAAAAGGACATCTATGGATTGAGGTTTGTCCAAAACACTATAGATGAGCTTCTTGTAAATGACATTCATTATCCATCCAGTGGTTTACTTTGTCTTTTTAGATATGTCAAGACATATCCGCGACCCTATCCATATGCAACTCACGGATCATCCGCGAGTGTTGGTGTATGCAAGTTGCGGATGGATGTATCCACGGGTTGCTCTTATAGAAAGTCGCAGATCATACGCGAGTTGTCCTTCTTGATACCAGTGGATGCCTATCTTTGAAATTTAAAAATAAAACACGTGATTACTTGAGATTAGGTAAGCCATTTACCTTAATCTTCTTAACTGTCTCAACCTCCTCAACCTTCGAAACTGCCTTATTTTCATCCATATAAATACAGGCCTTGGGAAGGGTGTTTGATAGGGACTTGGAGAGCAAAGTCATGCTGGTGGATTTTATACAGAAGAATTTGGAGAAGTGAAACTCAGAATCCTTTGGTTGCAGAGGAGTCCTTGTCTCAGGCGCTGGGTTGTAATCCGAACTCTTTCATTGTTGATAATAAAGAGAATCCTTCTTCCATACGTGTCTCATGTATCTTGGTTTAATAAATGTTTATGTTTTTGCATTTTATATATGATTTATCTAACCTACTTATATATATATATATGAAACATCTTGTATCTGGAAGATTGACTTTTGACAGGTGAAGGAGGAGCAACCTTGAAGACTTTGGAGGTGAAGCAGAACGAAAGAGGACAAGCAAGGATCGATCTTCGTTAATCGAGTAAGTCTTTCCTATCCTCCTATTTCCTTTACTGCACTCTAGAGTCAATTGTCTGCAAGTTGATTGAGTATGTTGGTAACCCCAGACCTATAGTTATAAGGTGTCCATACCTGTACAACAGAACTGGCGACTCCGCTGGGGAGGCCTAGACTGCTGTAGGTTTTTTTTGTCACCCCTGACCAGTCTTTGCTTGAAGTCTGTGTGTGATCTTTTATTCTGGTTTATACTTGCCTCAGTATTTGAAAGTCTTTGGAATTTTTTCTTGTTCTTTGAGAAAAATTTTATACCCATCTGTGAGTTGCTTTTCTGCACAGTTGCAGATACAAGTTTGCATCCGCGGGTTGCTGTATTGAACAGTCGCGGATCATCCGCGGGTTGCACTTCTAGACAGTCGCGGATATGCCTGGAAGTAGGGATTGTTAAGTTAAGGTTTGCTTGTTCCTTTCTTTCTATAATCCCTGTTTGTGAGTTGATTTTCTTTATGAATGCTGTGTATCTTGTCTGAGTGCCTTTGGTGATCACACTTTCTGCTTTTTCGGAAGCCCTTGAGTCTTTTTTGCTTGGATTATTTCCTGCTTGCATGCTGAAGTAGTTTGGCCTGTTTGGGTTGTAGGTTAAAGTATCTCTGTCGAGATCAGTGATCAGGGTCTTGGGCTCTATTTTTTCCAGTCTGTCTTTTGACAATGGCTGGCTGTCACTTGCCTTTGTAAGTCTACAGTGATTTTTGTCATTGTGAGCACCTAAGCTAGGGTTCCTAGCCTACCTTTGTTGGTTGCCTTTTGGTTCTGTCAGCCTGTTTGCTTCAGTTTGTTGCTTTCAGACAGTTTATTTGATTCAAGTTTGCTCAAGTACAGTGCATTGTAGGTGCATGGTAGAATTTTGAGTATTTTTAAAAGTGAAAAGAAAACATTATTAAGCTTTTGCATCTTGATTTCGCATAAGTAGTGTTTGTTTCAGTTTAAAAATATTATCTCAATAGTTAAAAAAAAAATATAGGCTTAGTTTCTTTCATTGTTGCATTCAGTTCATCAACATATATTTGCAAGAAAAGAAAAAGAAGTTTGTTTTTATAATGGTAATTTTGCTTTGAATACACCTTTATTTTCATTTATTTCTTATTTGAGTCAAAACATCATAAAGTATACCACTCCATTTCCTCTTGAGTAAGAAACAACCCTTTAAAATGAACGCACAAATTAAAATTTACTAGTAAGTTTTGTTTTTTAGGGGCCTTTCACCTACTAGCTTAGGCTAGACTTGTGGGCTAGGAAGTGTAAACTTCCCGCAAGTTATAAAACTTAGACGTAGTGGACCTTTCTTTAGGTAAATCCTTGACTTTATTGACTGTATCTGGGAAGCTCCTCTCAAACAGGAGTAAAGCACGAGGCCGCGTGGAGGCTTGGACAGAGGAGATAACCCTCTGAATCCTTGTCAAAGTGTAACTCAGGACTTTTGCGCATATGGGGATTCTGTCCTAGACAGAGTTTTAGGCTCAACTACCCTGCCCATGCGTACTAGTTTGGCTTGCGACTATCCCCCCAGACTGTTGGTATTGCCAAGGTAGCCTTTAGTCTCTTGTCTTTTAGGGTTCATACCTAGGTAAACCAGAAGGTTATTTCTGGTTCACCTTGAACGGGCTTAGAAGGTAACCCTTGTTGAAAGTCTAGGAGGGCGGTTGGGTGATTCCTCCTCTTGTGCCTAAGAACCACGTCAAGGACGCCAAGTAATCGTTCATCAGCTTTCTTCAGGAAAGTATATCTTTTACCCTGGTTTGATTGCTTGAGGCTTTAGGAATTTTATAGTGTATGCTCTATGGTTTTTCCTGTGTTTAGTTGGCCTTAGGGTGTAATTTGTCAAATTTTCAATCATGGAGGACCAACCTCCTAGAAGGTCAAGAAGGTTGAGAAACCTTCCTCCTTTCACCACATTGGAGCCTCCATCTTTACCCCAAAGGCAGAGATTAGACACAGACGGTTCATTTGAACTTGTAGGAATAAGTGAAGTTCTTGGTGAACCAGAACTGATAGCTAACCATTTTGATCTTGACATAGTTGAGATAGAAGAATTGCAGACTGATGAGTTTGCAAGAAAATTTAACACCCCCTTGACTGATTTAAACGATCCTGTGATCGTTCAGGTTAGACCTTTTGATTCACCTGTTTTAGGTGTCCCTGTGGGTAGGATCATGTAATCTGTGGAAGAAAGACCTTTTGTGTTCACCTCAACCCTTCTGGTTGAAGGGGTACTACCTCCCCCGGTAAGTGCCCCTATATATAGTTTACCTTCTACACCTTTGACTCCAGCAAGCCGGGTGGTTCAACCACCGGTTCACTCAAACCTAGGAGGTACTTCTAGTGACATGGTTACTGGGATCCCCAGTATACCTACCATTCCTTCTTCCTTTCCCTGTACTACCCAGAGTGGTCCGGTAGGATCCTCAGCATTTGTCCAAGGATTCCCTTGGAATGGGGGGCACATTCCCCCATCCAGTCCATACATAGGTCCATCTCCTTCCTATGTAGGAGTGTAGTTTGGGAGCAACACCTCTTATGGGCAAAGCTTCCAAACCCCTATTTCGGTCCCATACACGAGCTCTCCCTTTTCGTTGTTTAGAGGAGGGATACCTACTCCTATCTTTCAGACCCCTGCTTCTATGGGGACGGCCCAAACTTCTTACACTGCGCCTCCCACACACAATCCTGTGTCTTACGGATGGAATCCATTTCAAAGCAACCTTCCCACTTCACAACCGGTGGCTGGGGGCAACCCCACTTTTTCCCATGGGCATTCGGGGGCAGGTCCTTCTAATCCCCAAGCTGGCACATTTAGTGCCCCAGTTAGGCCCAAAATTCCATTCCTGGCACCTTTGAACTTTCCAGACTTGTCCAAATTGATGAATGACCCAGTGAGGCATGACCCCTTGTGGCCACCTGTTCCCACCAAATTGCCATCAGACATCCCTAAGTTCGAAGGTAAAGCTGGTGAAGATCATGGGGCACATGCCACCACCTTCCATTTATGGTGTTCTTCGAATTTGCTGAATGAAGATTCAGTGAGGTTGAGGCTGTTCCAGAGGACCTTGACAGGTACTGCGGAAAAATGGTACATCGAATTGCCTTCTGCTGCTTTTAGTAGTTTCTGGGACTTGGCTAGTGCTTTTCTCAGCCACCTTTAGCTTCTGGTCCGATATGATTTCGAAAGGGACTTGTTGTCTACTTTTAGACAAAACAAGGCTACCCACATCTCGGATCATATCCAAGAGTGGAGGAGGCGAAAGAGCCTTATCAAAGCCACCATTCCTCCTGAGTTTCTGTTAGAGTGGTTCCTTAAATCAATGTTTCCATACATATCTAAGGATGTTTCCACATCAGGAGTAACGAATGAAGAAGAAGCCATACTTAGGGCCCAGCAGTTGGATTTGATTTATTCACAGTCTAGGATCTTATATGAGATCATCCTTGAGGCACCGAGGCCTTTGCACGAAGCGGAGAAGCCTAATCCTGGACCCCATGCCGATGGTGTGGTTGGGTCCGTTAATTCTCCCACCATAGAGTCTTTGACTAAGCAACTTCATTAGTTGTCTGTCAAACAGTCTACGATGGAGGCAACAACGGCTGCCCCCTCCCCCCAGAGTGCACATTTTTTTGCACAAACCTCTCAGAAGGGAAATCAGCAGCCCGACGGGAAGAAAAAGAAAGGTAAGAAGGGAGAGGGAAACCAGAACAAGCAAAAGCCAGCAAACAATGCTGATGGGGGAAAAAAGAAAAGAAGAAGGTCAAGTTCCATTGTAATTTGTGCCAAGAGGACCACCTTACTCACCTTTGTCCCCTTATGGATCAAGCCCAGAAGTTGCTTAAAGCTCAACAACCGGCTGTCCTGAAGGATCCTTTTCCCCAAGGACAGAACTCTGCTTCAGCTTCTAACGTAGAAGGGGGCACTCAAGATACCCCTGACCCAAACTATATCAACATGGTTCGATCTTCAACTTTGTTGTAGACAAGGAACAAAAACTATGAGAAATATACTCCTGAGAAGGGTAAAGCTATAGGTGAAACTTCCAACCCTCTCACAATAGAGAAACCTGCTGAAATAATGCCGAAGATACCGAAAGGTGTCTTCAAGAAGACCTTGCATAACCCTAATGCTAGGGCTGCTTCAAACTACTCTGTGGTTGAATACTTATCTCAAACCCCGTGTGCAATGTCAGCTTTGGAGGTGTTACAGAGTTGTCCCGCTCAGCGGGATGCCCTCTTAGCAGCTTTAGGTAGCATGGACTCTTTGAGTCTCATGGCGAAGTTTCGTTTATCTGATGTCAAAATTCGCCTGCCTTACCCTGTAGCCCTATCAATAGATGTCGTCCATGGTGGTAAGACCATTGGAAGGGCAGTTGTTGATGAGGGGGCCTCTACATGTGTTATGTCCTTGACCTGTTGGAAAGCTCTCGGATCCCCAGAGCTGGTCCCATCAAACACTTTACTTACTGCTTTCGATGGAAGATATTTCCATCCGCATGGTATCCTACCCGCTTTTGAAATTAAGTTGGCAGGAAAAGAAGTTTCTGTTGAGGTAGAAGTGATTGATGCTCCCTTGGACTACAATTTTCTTCTGGGAAGGAATTGGACTTATGCGATGTCCGCTATTGCGTCGGTCGTTTTTCGTGTAGTTGTTTTTCCACATGACGGAAAGTTGGTTACTATTGATCAACTTGATTTTACCCGAAAAGGTCGTTTAGAGTCAAATGAGTCCGCTGTGCCATTGGTTGATCAGGTCAAACCTGTTGCACAGAGCTTGGGGGCTGGAATGTACACATCACTGATGGGCACATTTGATCTTCCAGCCCCGGTTAATTACATTGGTTCTACTAGTGTGGGGAAGTCCATCGCCACAGTTGTCGATAGGACTGATCCTTGGGTTCTCCCAACTCCCCAAAGATTTGGATGGGTGAATGGGCTGTGGGAGTTTGGAAGATTTGGATGGGTGACAGGTCACGGTGGACCTTAGTTGTAATTGAATTGGCAGTGACAGGGTGGAAGCCCTTTGGGCTTAGTGAGTAGGTGGTCACAGTAAAGTTTGGACGTGAGGTGACTCAGTTACGGACCAGGGTGTCACTGTCAATCGGCCTGCCCAGTCTGATCGCTGCCAACAACTGCTCGGTGCATTTATGTGAACTTTGAATGGAACTGGCCCGCTTGTCCTCTGGGAGTCGTGGTTTTGGTTTCACGGTGTGACTGTTGCACCCACGGGCCACCTTTTCAATCTCAGGAGTCAGGATCATTCATTCCTCTCACCCACTGCTCATTCCCGCGTCTCAACGATGATGAAGACCGTGCTCTCCATTATGACTATTCCTAAACTGGAGTTAAAAGTAAATTACTGATTTCAATCTGTATGAGGTGGATGATAATGTGTCGTCACTTAGCGATTTTGCAACCGTATGATTGAGCTAGCAGATGATTTTGATATGTCCGTGGTTGTTAGTGCCATTGGGCTCTTGAAACAGTTATTAGGGCATCAGCTTCTTGCAGATGATGAGCTCGGTCCACGGTATGACCTATTGATTGATGAATCCCCACTTATTCGCCGTACTGTTGGAAAATTAGTATATGATCACTTAATAGCTCAGAAATTTGGCAGCTCACAGCCTATCCCGAAAGGAATGGAAAATGGATATGAAATTCTTAGAGGCAGGTTGCTGCAAATATTGAAGGAATTTTCCACAGACCCAATTCTCAGTGACTATGTGATTGATGCTGTCTGGTAAGATATGAAGGCAATTAGAGATTGGAATTATATCATTTCAATGCTTTTAGATGATAATCCAAGGATTGAACTTACAGAGAAAGATGCCACAAATCTTGTTCGTGCTTTATGTGCCTCTATGAAGAAGGCAGTAGGAGAGGCGATTGTTCCAACTGTTGATAACCGGAAGCCTTCACTCAGTAAAGCTCAGAAGGAGGTACTAGACAATAATACACGAGAAGTGACAGCGAGTATGATGAAGCATTATCCACTGATGTTGAGGAAATAGTTAGCAAACAAGGTGAAGATATCATCAATAGTGGAAATTATCATGCATAAGAAGCCTGAGCTTTAAACGCCAAGAACAGAATTTCATAACTGTGCTTCAGCTTATAAAAGAAGCATTTTTCAAACATGGGGGAGCAAATACTTTAAAATCATGTGTCAAGGCAATCACATTCTGCGCTACTGAAAGTCAGGTAGACTTGTGTCTCTGTGGTCTGGATTTTGTCCCGAGTAAGACGAGAAACAGGATCAGGATGAACAATGCACAGCTTTGGATGAACAACGCACTGCCTAACATTTTGGATGAACAATGGATGAACAATGCACTGTCCGACATTTTGGATGAACAATGGATGAACAATGCACAGCTTTGGATGAACAACGCACTGCCTAACATTTTGGATGAACAATGGATGAACAACGCACTGCCTAACATTTTGGATGAACAATGGATGAACAATGCACAACGCGTGATAACCCTTTTCTTCGACAGAGATAGCGAAAACAACTCCCGGGGAAGGACAGGAGGAAAACACGAAGGAAGACGAAGGAAGACGAGGAGGCGACGAACCTACGGCAAGAAAAACGAGAGACCTTCGCTGGTTGGGCCATCCTATTGCTTGGAATAGTATGACATAAATTTCTGGCTCATTCCTCTAAGTCTTTCTGGTTATTGGTCTGCAATAATGAATAGTTAGTGATTGGGGTGAACATAAATATTTTCAAGATTAATTTGTTTGCTTGAATTATTTTTGGTTTGTTTTTTTTAGGATGGTATATAATGTTAGATATGAAATAAAACAATAAAAACATTCTTTTCCTTTTGTTTTTTTTTGGGGGTCTTATTTTTTAGTAATAAAACAATTCTTTCAAAGGCAAATTACAAAATAAAAATAAAAATAAAATAAAATAAAAATAAAAAAATAAAAATAAAAAGCCA
>LPNX010898206.1:28901-41067 GCA_001517045.1 Pseudotsuga menziesii
GGTTCATAAGATAAGTGATCTTGTGTATTTTACCTCTGCAATTCCATATTTATTGTTAATTAAATGAAATGAACATGTTGAAATAATGAATGTGTGAATGCATGTTGTTTTCCGCTGTGCAAGATGAACTAATTAGGTTGTGTATGATGAACAATGGAATTTGTGCATGATTATACCGTCATGCATTCTTCTCAGCATTCTGTTTTAGCATTTCAGCATTGTATTTTTATGCCTGTACATGTTCATGGGCTCTTAGCCAGTCTGTTATAGCCATTAGGTCGCGTCCTCTTTGCCGGTCGGAGGCATGGGGACGTGACAATCCCATTCCAGATCCTCTAACAGTCTCGGATGATCTGGAAGAAGTCTATTTTCCCGCATGGGCGGAAAACTCTTCACATTCTATAGATTGCTTAGACACAGTTCTACCTTCCAATGAAGCTATTCTGGAAGCCATGAGTGGACGTGATAAGATTTGTGAGGATCTTCATTATCGATCCTATTTTCTTCCAGAACTGAGCAGGATAGAAAACCAAGAGTTTTGCATGAGACTGCCAGAAGATGTTGATATACCTATCAACCCTTTGCCTAGGGAAGGAGTGTTTTCCGAGGGGAATATGGCAAACATTTCCACCACTATACCTATTAACATCTATGTGAACCCAGATGTCGTGGAAAACATCTATATAGGTGCAAACTGCTCTCCTGAGGAGATTGCTATCTATACTGCCCTTTTTAAGGAATTTCGCGATGTCTTTGCCTGGTCATATGAGGAGATGCCAGGCATAGATCCATCTATTTTTGAACATGAAATCTGAACCTATCCTGATGCCAAGCCAGTTCGACAAAAATTAAGACCCGTGAACCCGCGTAAAGCGGCGGCTGTGAAAGCTGAAGTTGAAAAGTTGTTGAAAGCTGGTTTTATATATCCCATAGCTTTGACTGAATGGGTGTCCAACCCTGTTCCTGTTGATAAAAAGCAAGGGACTATTCGCGTTTGTACAGACTTTAGAGACCTCAATAAAGCCTGTCCTAAGGACAACTACCCCACACCATTTATTGATCAGATCATAGATGCATGTGCCGGAAGTGAGGTGTTTTCATTTATGGATGGTTTCTCCGGCTACAATCAAACCGAAAGACCAACATAAAACTGCTTTCATTTTCCCTTGGGGTACATTTGCGTATAAGAAAATGCCCTTTGGATTCAAAAATGCTAGGGAAACCTTTCAACGGGCTATGAACTTTGCTTTTCATGACATTAAAGCCATTGTCGAACCATACCTAGATGATCTGCCCGCACATTCTCGCAAGAGGATCCAACATCCAGATCATTTACGGTTGATCTTTGAACGATGCAGGTATTATAAAATTTGCTTGAATCCCCACAAGTGTGTATTCTGCGTCGAGTCAGGAAGATTACTCGGATTCGTTGTCTCTAGTAGAGGCATCCAGGTGGATCCTTTGAAAGTTGAGGCCATTGTAAATCTGCCTTTTCCTTGTTCTCTCAGGAAACTTCAAAGCCTGCAAGGAAAGTCTAATTTCCTTCGACGTTTTATTGTTAATTATGCCAAGATCACTAAGGGTTTCATGCGCCTGCTCAAACAAGACACCCCATTTGTATGGGATGAGACCGCACAACTTGCATTTGAGGCATTGAAAAAAGCTTTGCTGTCGGCACCTTTATTACGTCCACCAGATTATTCTAGGGATTTTATATTATATCTGGCCGCGTCGGAGTCGACCATTGGGGTAGTACTAGTTCAGGAGGACGATAATCTTGTATAGCATGTCATTTATTATGTTAGCCATGCGTTGGTCGAACCTGAGCTTAGATACTCTCACATAATACTAATGAAGGGGTTTCTCCTAACTATTTTGTTGTGGAATATTTGGTCCAAACACCATGTGCAATGTCTACTTTGGAATTCTTGCAAAGTTGTCCTTTTTAATGAATTGCACTATTGGTAGCTATAGAAAGTATCGATTCCATTGATCTTTTGGCGAAGTTCGACATGTATGATGTCAAACCCCATTTTATGTATCACATTGTCTTTCAGATCGAAGTAGTTCATGGTGCTAAGACCATTGGGCGAATTGTTGAAGATGAAGGTGCATCTACATGTGTTATGTGGCTATTTCTTGTTGGCGAGCCTTAGGCTCTCCAGAGTTGTTTTTTCCTACAACTCTACTCACTACTTTCGATGGAAGATATTTTCATCTGCATGGGATCTTACCATCTTTTTATATACAACTAGCAGGAAAAGTAGTTTCAATAGAAGTTGAGGTAGTGGACTGTCCTCTTGATTATAAGTTGTTATTAGGAAGGATTTGGAATTATTCCATGTAAGCCCTTCCATTGTCCATTTTTCGGGTTTTAATATTTCATCATGAAGGAAGGATTGTCACTGTTGATCAACTGTCTTTCACCTGGAAAAGTAACACTACTTATTCGGAATCAAACATTATAATTATTGATTAAGCACACCAAGCTATTGAAAATATGCATCAGATGGCGAGATCATATTACAAGGAATTACATATTCAGTTTGGGTAGGAAGTGTCGAAGACAAAAAGTGCACTTCAGGATGTTGCTTTAGTTTGGGATCAGGCATGATCTCATGGTTCAATAAAAAGAAGAGCAATATTGTAATCAGCACGAAAGAAGCCTAATACATAATATCATGTTGATCTTGTAGTGAAGCAGTATGGCTTTACAAGACATTGGCAAGACTAATTGATAAAGAGGTAAAGGTATCCAATATCCATTGTGATAATCAGAGTTGTATTAAGATGAAAGAAAACTTTGTGTTTCATGACAAGTCGAAACATATCGAAATAAGAATTCACTACATCCAGGATATGGTATAGAAGGGAGCTGCAAAGCTAAAATATGTTCCTACAGATGAACAAGTGTCAGATATATTGACTAAGCCTCTATCGTGTGTAACTTTTGAATACTTTTTGGAAAATATTGGTGTAGTCCGAAAGGACCTCCCTTGAAAGAGGGAATATAAGAGGTAGAAGGATCTTTGTTGCAGTGGTGTGGTAGCTCAGTTTAGGGTAGGGTATTCCTGGCTAGGCTTGTTGGCCCAAAAAGGTTAGTAATTTAGAAAAGGACTGCTAATCCTAAGGGGATTAGTATGTATGGCTAGGATTGTTTGGCACAAAAGGGTTAGTAAGCCAAACAAGGATTTTTGGTCCCCAGGAATATCCATCTGTCTGACTAGGCTTGTTGGACCGAATGGGTTAGTAATTTGAACAAAATGCACAGGTAGATCTATAAGAGAACCCACCCTGATGTTGCTCCAAAAAGTTCAAAAAGTCCAAAAAGGAAAATATGTGGTTTCAATATTTCTATACTGATTAGGAAGGTTCAATATCCTCATACTAATGTTGATGAGGTAGTTTCTGTATTTTCATACTGATGATTGATGTAGTAGATTCAATATTCTCATTCTGATGTTGATGAGGTAGTTTTAGTATTTTCATACTTATGATTCATGTGGTAGATTCAGTATTCTCGTACATATGTTGATGAGGTAGTTTCAGTATTTTCATATTGATGATTGATGCGGTAGATTCAATATTTTCATACTGATGTTGATGATGTGGTTTCATTACTTTACTGCTTAACTAACATTTATTTGTTGATGATGAGTTTTTAGCAATAACACGCTAATGATGTAATTGTTGTTACTTTAATGTTTACATACTAACATTGTAGGTATATGATTCATTATTCACTTACTGATATGGAAGAAGATGATTCAGTATTCATATATTGATATGACAGAAGAAGACACGGTATATACATATTAATATTGCAAATGAGGAAGAAGACTATGTATCTACATACTGATATTGTAGAAGAAGAAGAAGACTCAGTATCTACATAGTGATATTGCAGAAGAAGAAGAAGACATAGTATCCACATATTGATATTGCAAAAGAGGAAGAAGACTCTGTATCTACATATTGATATTGTGGAAGAAGAAAAAGACTCAATATACAGATGAACTGATAGTGAAGAAGAAGACTCAATATCCACATACTGATATTCCAGAGGAAGACTCAGTATCTGCATACTAATATTGCATAAGAAGACTTAGAATAAGACTCAGTATCCACATACTAATATTGCAGAAGAAGACTCAGTATCCACATATTGATATTGCAGAACAAGACTTAGAAGAAGACTTAGTATCCACTTACTGATATTGTGGAATAAGTTGCAGATGATGACACTATATTCTCATACTGAGATTGATGATTCAGTTCCAAAACTTCCTATGACATATAGAGACTCGCCAATCAGATGTACAGTGGTGTCAGTGGTTGTTGATATAAAATTTCTTCCTAGTTAAGATGGAATGATAAAATATTGTAATTTCAGAAGATATTCTAATTGTGATAATTGCATTCGTACTTTGGGAGTTGTCACTAATGTAATTGGTCATGTAAGATCCATTGAAAGAATCAATGTAAATCGTTAGATGTAAGTCAGGTCAATAGTACCCTTGAGTCATTATAATAAATATGATTTTGGTGTCCTACTAGTAAAGCCGACCTTGTTAGTTAGACAAGTTAGTCATGTTAGGTTTTAGGACAAGTCAAGAGTCAAATATAAATAGGGAGGCACCTCCTTCATTTGTACTCACTTCACTCAAGCAAGTTTGCAAGAGAGAGAAGAAGAAGTGCGCCAGAAAGAAGAGAGAAGTAGTTGTCTTGGGTTTTAAACTGTTTTGGTTGATTTCCATACTGAGGAATTTTTTTTGGGTTTTCTCCCCCACGAGGTTTTCCCATGATAAATATTTTGTTCTCTTATGTGGTTGTACTTGTTTTTCTTTTAGTGATCCTACCATCTTAAAAAAATTTAGAATACCATCTAAGCAATAAGAAAATTTAACATGACCATCCACCTGATATAAACTTAACCCTTTTCTAGACCTTGTGGATTATTTAAAAAAAATGAATACTCTAGTTTACTATGACTAGAAGAGTTCGCCCTTGCTTTGGTTTATCTCTTTTTTGGGCTTAGGGGAGTAACTTAATGAAAAATGAACTTTTGGAGTCTCCTTTGAGCTCTTTTATGACTCCCTAAACATGAACAAATTGTTTAGCTGGTTGTTTCTTTCAAGCTCATTAAATTATATGAAATATTGTATTTCCATTATACATTTACCCCTTTTTCGTGTCGAATGGAGTACTTACGAAAAAGGCATACTCCGTTTATTTTTTCCTAGAAGAGTTCTCCTTTGTATTGTTTTACACTTTTTTTGGATCTAAGGGACTAAATATAAAAAAAATTCAAACCTTTGAGTCTTATTTAAGTTTTTTAGACTCTCTAAAATTGAAATACTGGCGATCATTAACTACCCTGGTCTTGGTAGAAAATCCACAGGATAGTTCGTTATAGAGCATACTCCTATCTCTTTTTTGAGTCCATTGAAAAATGAAGAAGGTACTTAAAAAGAGAAAAGGGAAGGGAAGGATATCAAATGCCTCTCAATGTAAAGGAAGCAAGTCATGTCATCCTTGAACAAAGCACCATTTTGAGTGTCTCAATAGTTGGGTTCTAGTTTTTGGACTTAGGATAGAGCCCGATATTAGAGTTACTACTCCTTTTGTTGCTTACTCTTATAATCATATGGAGAATCTGTCAATGTCTCCTACATTGAAGATTTATATCGTTGGTCCCTTTGTGTCTAAATATTCCTTAGTCACCACTGTGTCGTGCTCACTATTCAAGTCTATAACCTATTTTAGCCATTCTGCAGTTTCCTTGACCTTGTGTGTTGACCACTCCCTGGTATCAATCCATTACATCATGATTTCGGTGGTTCATTTTGCAAAAACTTTGTCCCTACTCCAAATCAAATCAGTCCTTGATTTTCCTTGTGTTGGATTATGGAGGATGCCTTAATTCCTCCATTTTGTTAGGTATCTTCCCATCAAATTCAACTCAACTTTCTCTAGGCATGAGATTTATAGTTTTTGACAGTACCTTGGGGATTCCAATCATTAGTGGCGGTTTCCCTCGCTATTGGGTAGCAGGAATACCTCAATGTCTCCTACTCAATGGATTCTTAAGGTGTTCGACTTCAACATCATATATCCAAACCTGTTAGAATGTACTAGGTACCTAGGGGCCCATTTTCCTTATTGGTGGGTTCCCTCATGTTTGCTAATGGTTTACACCAGTGGCTAATAATCAAACAATATCCCCAATGTTCGACTTCAACTCCTCTATTCACATGGTTAGGATTCATACCTTTAGGTGGTTTGGATTGAAGACATTGATCCAACAATATAATCCTCATCTTATTCTATTGCCTGAGTTGTGAAAGACCATGTCAGACCTCATATGACACTTGTTGAGACATAGATCCACTTTGTTTTCTTGTGGCTATGATCGATTATTGAGCTTGGATCCACTATGTTCATTTGTGGCTATGACTCATCTATATTTCATATGGAATCCCTTTGTATTTTGCACAGTCGTGATAGTTACACCATTGATACATATGTTGGACCTACCTTGTATCTTTCTAGCGATCATTTGTACATGGACATGTATGTCCTAGAGATTAATTTGTCTGACATGCTTTTTCTGTTTTAGGCACCTTGTTGAAACTAAGATTCTTGATTCTCTGGGTTTATTGACTCTACACTTCAATTGCTTATACTGTATTTCATCCATCGTGTTCTCTTCTGATCTCATACATTAGGGGGAATATGTTATAGCCTAAATCGACACTTCTTTGTCCATGACAAAACTTTCATGATGTTTCTCCCATGATGACACTTGCATGATGACACTTCATAAATTTATTGTCGCTCACCCAAAGGACACTATGGATGTAAGATCATTTTTTTGGTGCTTAGACATATAGTCTTAACATATTCAATGATTACTCAGCAATTAGGGAACTGTTTTACCACAGTTGGAGCCCCCCAAACCCCTAAAAATGGCATTTTCCCCAAAAACTCCCTTTTCACTTGGAAAACTAGTGTTTTTCCATTGAAAACACATGTTTCTATTGTTTCAAATGTGTTTGACACTATGGTTTCCCCTTTCCCACCAATGTGTGTCTCAAAAACTGCTTAAAAATTTAATATATCTAAAAAATTGGAGCAATTTTAGTGGTTTTGGCAAGTTCCTCCTCAGTTACAATTGTTTTATCTTGATGGTAACGATATCCTTCCACTTTAAAATGAAGAGAGATGATACATTGTGGGTATCCTTTTTCCTACATCCCCTATTGTTATGTGCAGATGATATCCTATCCTTAACAAATATGGAGATTGATTAGGTGTGTTGGAGAAGAGAATCAAGGATATCTATAGATAATGTTTCAAAAGGTGATTGAATATAAATAAGGTATATATGTACTCATTTCCATTCATTAATGAGAAATTAACATCTTTCCCTTCCTTAACATTTGTGTTCATTCATTAATGAGAAATTAACATCTTTCCCTTCCTTAACATTTGTGTTCATTCATTTCTGAAATGTGGTTATATGTTGATGTTTATTATATTAGATACTTTATATCTATGTTTTATATGAAATTCAACATTATTTATGTATCCGAATGTTTTGAGGAAGGTATTGGAGTGATTTTCCAGGTTCTTGTGCTAAATATCAAGAGTATAATTCAAGGTTTCAAATAAATCTAGGACCAACCTTTGTAAAAGGGTGCCTACAGTCCTATTCCCTAAATCCTATGTATGTTTTGCTTCGATCCTAATTATTAATAAAGAGTCTTTATGCATGTAATTAAATCCTAGCTGCTATATTATTCAACCCTAGTATGTCAATGACCTCAACCCCAGTCATATGATAAATTCCCTAACAACAAATAACAATTTACTAAATCACATTAGTGTGAATTCACTACATTCTACTTCTTTTCTCATACAAGTATCGTGTTGAACTATATTGTCTTGTTACGTTAAAATTTCCATCACATCCTATTTATACATGCAACACTCTAATTCATAATAACCGAATTAGTTACAACTAACTACTTCATTAATGGAGAGCCATAAACTCCTGACAACTTTCAATTATCATGTTATAGTCGACTTCACTAAGTCAAATTTAGTTGACTGCTAATCGAGATTCTTGTCGTACAAATGTTTGTATAATTCATGCCCTATTTATGCTCATCTACTTTTTGTTGACCAGTTGACTATTCTAGTTGGCCTATTGACCGAACTTCCACCATCTGTCGACTTTGATTCCAGTTGACTATTGGCTTCAACCCTCTATTTACATGAAAATAATATAACATACCTAACATTTTCTCACTTTTTGTTTTCTTTGCATACACATGAGATTTCAAAACTTTTGTTCACTTAACAAGGGTTAAAAATCCGATCGATTGCCATTCACTAAGTAAACTTATCAATGCTAATCGATTTTCTTAATGATTCTGTAGTATTCTTCAACATGTCTACCTTTTGCACCAACACTTTCTATTTCTCCACCATTTCTCTCACCAAATGGTTTTTTACATCAATTTGTATTTGAATGGTATATCAAGTTATTTTCTAGGAAGATTGCACTTGGATTGTCACAATTCAACCTAACAACTTGTTTAAACCCAACCTATGAACACAATTTTTGAAACTAGACTGCCTCTTTACTTGCATGAGAAGTTGCCATGTGTTTAGCCTCAATAATAGATAGTGCAAAAACTGACTAACTCCTACTCATCCAACCGACTACACCACCAAATAATTTCAAAACATATCCACTAGTCGATATCTCCATCCCAAACGAAGTTGACAAAACCATGTACACTTATTTTTAATATCATTTTCAGCTTTTCCTTGGTAGTATATTCCATAATACCTTGTTCCACACAAATACATGAATACTCTTTCAATAGTGGTCTGATGTTTTTTTCCAAGTGTTTACATGTACCTGCTCAATACTCCCATTAGATGGGAAATACTAGGTCAAGTACAAACCATTTCATACATCATACTACCTACAACACTAGCATAGGGAACATGTGCCATGTAATATATCTCTTCTTGTGTATTAGGAAATTATTCATTAGATAGTTTAGCTCCTGTAGGAATAGGCCCTCTTAACCATTTTACACTCCTAAATGTTGAAACATTTCAAAATCATCTCAACATATTTACTCTAATTTAACTAGATCCTTCTACTTGCGTGATCTCTTTTAATTTCCATTTCAAGAATGAAATGAGCTCCACCAATATCCTTCATGTTAAACTTGGAGGACGACTGTAGTTTCACCTCCCTGATTAGATCCATGTTGTTTCCAGCCAACACCATATCGTTGAAAGACAAAATTACATATATATAATGATCTCTAACTATTTTTCTATACACAATGATCGGTCTTACTTCTAACAAAACCTAGTTGTTATATGTACATATCAAAATTTTGGTACCACATATTAGGTGATTTATTTAAACCATAGAGGGAATTCTTGAGCTTGCAGACCAACTCCTTCTCCCCTTTCATCGTGAATCCTTCAAGCTTCTTCACATAGATTTATTCTTTAATATCACCATGAAGACCTATTGTCTTCATGTCTATTTATTTTATTTGAATATCAAATGCTACAACTAAAGACATTATAAGTACCCTAATGCAGGTTAACTTTGCAACAAGAGAGAATATCTCACCAAATAATATCCCCTTGCTAATAGTTGAGCCTTTTACTTCTTGACTTGACCTGATGCGTTCAAATTTTTCTTGAATATCCACTTATTTTCGATGGGTTTCCTTCCATTTGGTAACATGATTAGATCCCGTGTTTCATTCTTCCATAAGGACTCCATTTCTTCTTCCATGGCCCTTTACTAGAGTTTACCCTTAGCTGAGTCGATTGCTTCCTTTGCTGACTTGGGATCCTCTTCTATGGAAGTTAATGCAAAAGCAAAGCAAAAATATGGTGGATTTTACCTTTAAGGTTGTTTCTTTGCTCGACCAAACCTCCTAATGATTAAAATATATTGTTACATTTCTTCTTCAAACTTGTTCACCTCATCTAAATCATGACTTTCGTTGTTACGTTTGAACTCTAGATTTTCTTGATATTTGTGTCTTTTATCCTCTTCAATCCTAGAAGTACCTCCAACTTATCTAAAAATCACATGTCTACTATAAAATTCCCTCCATGTGACCAGAGTCCATAGCTTATACCCTTTTACTCCATCTTTGTACCTGATGAAGATGCATTTATTAGACGTGTTGCCAAATTTCCTTCTTTTCTGCTTTAGGACCATGCACAAAGGCATCACACCCAAAGAATCTGAGATGTGAAATAGAGGGATTTTCTCTAACCCATGCCTCACATGGAGTCTTTTCTACTAGAGTTTCCAATGGAAACCTATTCACTAGGTAATGTTCCATGACAACTGCCTTTGCCCATAAGTCATGTATGATACATGCACCAATGAATATGATCCTTACTTTTTCCGTCAACATTATATTCAATCTTTCAGCAACTCCATTGTGTTTAGGTGTGTATGGAGTTGTTTTTTGTCAAGCCATATCATTTTGTTTGTAGAAATAGTTGAATACGTTACTAAGGAATTCCGCTTCATTATTTGTTCTCAAAACCTTGATCTTTCTATCAGTTTGATTTTATATAAGATCTAAGTTGAACTCTCAGAACTTTTCAAAAACATTAGATTTATTCCTTAGAAAATAAAACCACGTCATCATGGAGAAATAATCTATGAAAGATACATAATACTGGGATCCTCCCAGTGATGGGACCGATACTAATCCAAACACATCAGTACATATTAAATCCAATATTTCCTTGGCCCTTGTGTCCCAACATGAGAATTTTACATGAATTTGTTTAACATAAATACAATGGTCACAGAATTATACTTCTAAAGAACAATCAAGGAGATATTTGACCATACCTTTATGCATAACACAAATATATTTCCCACAAGTGTGTCCCATTCATTGATGCCACAACATGGTTGAGTTGACTAGACAAGAAGATATGACGTCAGGTTCAAGAAAGATTGTATTCAAACATCCACTTGATATGTTCTTCCATATATCCTGTACAATGTTCCGATATGAAATCCTTGCATCAATACCATTTACACATATCTTTGTCAAATATAGTATGCACACTTACATTTCCCATTTTACTGATGGATATCGGGTTTCAATCCAAACCAAGAATATGCAACACCCTTGGAAGAGTTATTATCCTTCCATATTTTAGCATCAATTGAACTTTACCTTGTCCAACAATCCTGGTCGAAAAATCATCTCCTAGAAGAACATCATTGCCATCATATTTCTCATATTCACATAACCACTCTCTTTGAGGTGTCATATGATACGATGCACCGAGTTGATCAACCAAGATTCATGATCCAACTATGCACTTATTAAGGCCAATTACATATCTTCTTTTTCTTCAGTCGATTGCACTTCCTCAGATCCTTTGTTCTTCTTAACTCCCACTAACTTACAATATTTCTTGTAATTCCTAAATTTACCACATTACCAAAATTTTCTCACCATGGGGCCAATGGATTTAAATCTAGTCTTAGTTATACCCCTTGACTTTGATTTTCTAGCAATGGTTTTACTTTTTCCTTTTTCTACCAGTCGACCTCTTACCATTAGGGAATCATGGGTTGAATATTCCATGTTCTTCAACCTCATCTCTTATAATAGTAGATATGAAACCACATCGACAATATTCAATGTGGTATCATTGATTCCAATAGCCATGACCAAGCTATCCCATGAGTCTAGAAAAGAACATAATAGGTTGATACATTACTCCTCCTTTGTGATTTTATATCCACATACAAAAATTAACCAACATTAGTTTTGAGCAAATTTAGGGGCTTTGTTACTGAGTCACCCTTATTCATCCTTAGAATATATAGTGTCTTCCAAAGAAACAACTTGTTAACCAAATATTTCGACTAGTACAAGTTCCCAAACTTATCCCATAGTTTCTTTGTAGTTTCCTTCACTAAAAAAAAATTGAATTTTGGGGGGGTTGTATTCTACCTCCAAAAGTCACTTTTGGGGGAAGTATTTACAAAACTACCCCTAATAGCACCAACGCTAAAATTTTGGACTTTCAGGGGTAGTTTTGTAAGAGATCAAAACCGCCCCTGAAAGTGACT
>LPNX010898206.1:41108-96938 GCA_001517045.1 Pseudotsuga menziesii
AAAAAGTCCTTATTACGAACATTTGGGGGTGGTTTCAAACCCCCCTCGTAGGTACCTTTGGGGGTAGTTTCAAACCCCCCTCGTAGGTACCTTTGGGGGTAGTTTCAAACCCCCCTTGTAGGTACCTACAGGGGTGGTTTCAACCCCACCCCCCCCCATAGGTTCCTACAAGGGTAGTTATAAACCCACCCTAAAACTCCATATTACAAACCTTTGGGTGTTCTTAACAAACCCCCTCCCCAACGGCACCAACGTTAAAAGTTTGGAATTTTAAGGGAGGTTTTGGAAGAGATCAAAACTGACTCTAAAAGTGACATTTGGGGGAGGTTCAACACCCCCCTAAAAGTATTTATTAGAAAACTTTGGGGGCGGTTATAAACCCCCCTCATAGGTACCTATGGAGGCGGTTCGAACCACCCCCTAATACTCTTTACAAAACTTTGGGCGCAGTTATGAACCCCCTTCATATAAACTTACAGGGGGATTTTTGAACCCCCCTCATTGTAACATACAAGGGAATATTTGAACCCCCCTCATAGTGACATATGAAGTCAGTTTAGAACCCCACTCGTAGCAACATACAAAAACGGCTTGAAACCCCCCTATAGCTATAAAAAATCATAGTAAAATATATTTTATTAAAATATCAATATTGCAATATCATTAGGGCACGAAGGAATCGAACCTTCAACCTCCTGCTTATAAAGCAGACACTCTTCCATTGAGCTAGAACCCTTTAAGAATTGGGGAAAGGGGAAATATTAACACCAAGATTGCATCATTTGTAATTCTATGAAAAGATTAAGAATCCAAACATTGTTTTTGACTCGAGAGACCTAAGGAAGTAGTTTGAATGAAGGAGAACAAATCCAAATAAGGATGCCTCTTGTGACTCGTATCTAAGTCAACAAAGGATAGACCATTTGTTTAAAGGAGACAACCCTCAAAATACACTATAGAAATATGAGATGAGTTCTTGGTGCTCAAGTTTCATGCAGAACCGGCTAGTTCTATTCTAAAGGAATGAGCATAAGAATTGCAACTTATCATCTAGTATAAAATATTAACAAATTGTCTTAGTACGAAAACAAAGAATTAGATAGAAGGCATATGTAATAAGCAAAATACTTCCTTAGTTTAATCAGATGATAATATTTTACTAAGAAAACAAAGGATACATTTGGCTAATCTCCTTCATATCTCTATGAACTTACCATGATTGTAGATCCAATTAGATATATAATTGGGTAAACCACAAATGAGAAAAATTTCAAAGTTTCTTACCATGTGTACCACCCAAGCTATATGTTGAGTTGTAACTTTCATTTGAGAAAGAAGCTTCTAATATGGATACTAGATTAGGCTGGTCACAGTCCTCACTATAAATAGTCTCTGCAACACCTTCAAAATCATCCATGTTTGTATAACCAACCCTACCTTGAGAATAAATATGGATAGGTCTAGACAATCCTTCAGTACACCCACTGTCAATAATGTTGTTTACCTTTTCTACCACCTAAAAGTCGCATTAAAATGTTAAAGAATATTTACAAAATAGTTGCAAAGTTCAATAATTTTATTTGAAATCTAGTTGTGTAAGTAATCAACTTATGGCCTCCAAACTATCATTCAAATTATTATGCATGATTACTCAATTGAAATGAAATTGATGGATATTTTTAAAGGCTTGAAATATTCATGGTAGGCAGAAGCTACCCACATACTTAAATACATCAAATATAATGTTGAATGAATAATTTACAAAGAACACTACTAGATAAGGTTTTGCAAATGGGATAGCAATCTAAGTGGGCTTGACTAGGGGAAAATCTATATGGTTAAGTGCACTTGAGACAGGTGTCTTGGGATGGATGACCTTCCAAAGAATTCATGGTTAACAGGTGCAAGGCATGATCTTCAATACAAGCAGGTTGAGTTTCTACCAAACTAATTAAGGAAGGATCAATCTTGTGCAATCCTGAAATATCTAGAATTGCACCCATTATCTTATCACTTCTTGCAATTTCCAAGTTTACGAAAGAAGTAGAATCACATAGTTCTGCATCAACATCTAGTTTTTGGTTCTCAAGTGTCATGTAGAGATAGTCAGTTATATTTTGAATGGATGACCATAATAATTTCAACTTATCATTTGGTATCAAAGGTTAACAATTTGTTTTATCACAATATACCGTACTACCTAATGCATAATTGATTGCATTGTTACAATGCATCTCTAGTGCAATAGGCTCCGACAATTATCCTAGATTAGCCTTTTTATTACCTTTATTTACACCTTTTTATCATACCCTTACATATGCAAAGTTCTAGTATTTTTCTGATACATAATCCCTAGCATTTACTGACCTAATATCAATAAAGTTCAGGTTCTGCCTCCATAAAAAATCATACAAATTCAACAAAATAATCTTGGATAACCTAAAACTAGATATGTTTTTTTTTCAAATCTCATGATTTTGCGATTGGAATCAGTCTCTTCCATATCTTCTGGGTAAAAACCACACATCTGTGGGTTACTTAAATGTTTTCCTCACTAGAAAAGCTTGCTTATTTTTGTATTCTGGTCTCATAATCCCATTCATGTCCTGGATAATGATGTAGGGCAGGATTATATCTCCTCTCATTTATATCAGGAAGAATAAAGGCCCCATTTTCAATTAGAAATTACATTTCTTTCCTATTCCACTCCATTTCTACATTGTGAAGAGGAGTCCCTGCACATTCATATAAAATTATTTGTACACAATACCACGTATATATATTTAAGAAAAAAAATTGTATATTCTATTTCCACCTTAAATAATTTACCAAACATAAGGCACATATCTATACTAGTACATTAAACATGCACAATATGGTCACATGCAATTGCTTGCTAAGACTTTAGAATCCATCTTTTTCTCTGGGGAAAAGGCACACAAAATTGTTTGTTTGCTCCTTTTTCCCAACATGAGGCAGGAAACAAACCAAAAAGGATATGTTGCACTGGTTTTCAGGATAGGGGAATTTCAAGGATGAATCCCAGGGATGACTAGAACGCACCCCCAAATTTCAAGGGACGACTAGGTTATATGTATATCCTAGAATTAACAATGTTTAGTAGATGATATGAATAGGTGGAAACCAATAGAGTCTCATGTGAATGCCAAAGTGATATCATGAGTTACAAAATGACTAGAGGAGGCCCCGGTGCATATCAAATTCCAAAAGGAAGCAACATGTTTAAGTGATAAATAATGAAAAGAGGCAATATAACTGCTAAAAGGCCACCAAAAGGACCAATCAAATGTATTGCAATATTAAGGAAATAAATTTTGGGTGTAAAGCCCAGAAATGGCAGGCTAGAAAATAGTTGACAGAGGAAATGATGCCTATCATAGGCCTAAAACCTAGGCATCAATGATTTCATCTTGATAATAAGCAGGGAGCCACTTTGTAGTTATATGACATGATTATATTACATGTTTGCAAATCCAAAATAAAAAAGAAGTCTGAGATGCCTAGTGTATCAATCCAGAAAATAACGATGATGATGTATCATGTAGGCGAGGAGAGTATATCTATGCATTAAAGACCCATTTTCTATCAATAGATGCACATGATACCAACAAAGCCCTGAGAAATTAACAGTATTTGGATGAATAGATAAAAAGAGGAAAGAGTTCTAATACTCCATTGTATCAGAACCCACCATTTCAAATTGAAAAATTGTTGGAATCATAAAACTTTCGAAGAAGGATAAAGGGTCTTGCCAACAATAAGGTACTACCAATTTTGAAGATTAAGATTTTTTGTTGATTGATATGAAGGAAAGAACCAAAAATCTTGCAATATCTTGACATAGTTAAGGAGACAAATGATTTTTTCCAATACTTGTTGAAGTTAAAAAAAAAAAAATTTACATTTTTACAGCAAAATTACCATCCTAGAAACAATCCAAATGTATAAGCACAATTTACTTTTATCTCAATTAAACCGATTACAATCAATAGAAAAACATGAGAATTGTGGTTGAGTGCTTGTATAGAATAAACCAATTAATTTTGTATTAATACGTTTATTACTATGTAGTAAACCGATGCTATCATGACGACCAAGATGACAACCGATATTTTATTGAGGAATACATCTAAAGTCACAAGACCACCAACATGAGTAGCTGCGTCTACAAAATAGAATAAATATTTTTGAATATTTGATGCATTTGTAAGGAAACTATTTGGCTGGAAATTGATGATATGTGAGCAACATTGAATAGAATATTCTTTCTCATTCATATTTCATATGTGAGGAGTTGGATATAAAGGTTTGCAGCCTGGATTTTGAAGCAAGCATCATCAAATTAGGGGTCGCACTACAAAAACATAAAAATGATTAATCACTAGCTTACTCTAAACTTAGTGAAACATTTAAATTAGAATAAGTTGGTGATATGTTTCTTCACTGAACACTACACTTGGAATACCCTAAATAGCCTTTGATTAAAACTACAACTAATGATAAAAGGGGATTCTTATGCCTTGGCCATTACAACACCATGCAGATATTGGATAACCACAATTGTTACCACACATGAATCCACAACATGCCACTAGATCATTTTATGAGAAAGTAAAGTTATGAAATGCCATAGCATGATAAATGAAATCAAAATAACTACTGATCTAAATACATGGCCAGGTAAAAATATAAGATAAAATCCACATAAATAAAATGTATTTGATGTTCATAGAGGCCTACCACATCATGGTGAATGCAAAACCTATCAGAAAGTTCTTCCACTGGCCTAAAATCCCAGCAAGAACCATAGTGTCACTATCCAATATAACACCACTTAGTACTCTAAGATCTACTGGTAAGCAGATTTCAAAGTGACGATTGTAACAAAAAATTATAACACAAATTTAAGAGCAAATATCCCACATTTACCTGATATGCAATAATTAAGAACGACATCTGTTATAGCCTAAAATGACACCTCTCTTCCTGAGATCACTTTCCCATGTTTTTGTCGTATGTCGACACTTCCATGACCACACTTCATGAAAGTCACTGAAAAAACCCCTTTATTGGAGGAGCCATATATAGAGTTCTATAATTATGTTACACCTCTTCTATAGACTGTTGGAAAGGTATCTTAGTAAAGAAAACTTTCCAGAAGACACCAAACCATGAAAATTCATGGAAGTAACCTAAAAATGAGCTTGTTTGACCCATTCATGACTTTGATTAAGAAAACCTATGACCTTGACTTGCCATTCATGACTCTGCTTCACAGAACCAACAATTTTCTCCTGTAGTGGGAAAAAAATATCAAAATATCAAAATTATCGAATTAGGGGTGGTTTGGGCGGTTTTGGAACTGATCCTGTAGTTGTAAAGGATCCCTATTCGAGGCTAACTCTTCAAAAATGTATATAAGAGAGGGAGATAGGTCCATAATGGGGACTTGACCTTTGTATAGTTATACTGGTCGAATTAGGACTCTCAGCCCCCCTTCCTTTTCGCTAGATACCATCTTCCTGTGTTGTAGAGATTGGAAGATAAGATCTTTGGAGAAGTGAATTAGGATTTCTAGATCCAGGTTTCGCGAGGTTCCTAGAAAGAGGATAAGGTGACCTTTGTACTTCTTCCACTTGATTAATAAAGATGTGATGTTCTTCTTCTTTCCAAATCCTTGTTCAATGTATGTTGAATCTCTTTTATTATTGTATGAATATTCTTATCAGATTAGGGTTTCATGTTTTGCTGAACATAATCTCCTTTCATATAGTCAATTTGGATTGAGGAAGGTTAAACTTGTTTTGCAGGTATCTTGGAGCAAGAGGAGGAAGAGGAAGGGCTGGAGGAAGTTTGGGTAAACCTTCAATCAATCAGGTATGGGATCATCTGACCTTGAATCTTGTCTACATTTGCTTGCAGAACTTCATGTATCAGTATTTAAACCTAGTACATTGGTGGCATCTTAACCCCCAGCCATAGGAACACTTTCCTCTACAACATCAGATAAGGGACACCATTGGTATATTCCACAAAGACAAAAGAAACAAGTTAGAATATGAAATCATATCCATTTATGATAAATTTAAAATATATTGAAGGAATAACAATGATAATTTATTATTTTTCTAAAAAGATTCATAAATACCTACATTGCAAGCCTACAGAAGAGATTACAATGAAGGCTACTGACCTAGGATGGTTTGAATAGAAGTACATTGTGGCCAAGCTTCCTATGCATCAAATTTCTTTGGTAAGTTCAAAACCTTTGGGTAAGTTTTGATTGGAACATCTTATAATAAATTTTTGGGGGTGGGAAGTTGTGGAAATTGAACCCAGTGATAGAACAATTTTACTCACAACAATTATCAATTGTACATGCAAAATCACTCACAAAAGAGACTGAATATGGAGCTGAACACTAAACTGTATTAACTCAGTGTACAATAGCCAACCCTGTAACAACATAGGCTGCTGCAATAAATAATTACATAAGGGATTCGAATGCATGAGGAGGCAATTCGAATCTAGTCAAAAGCAGGCTTACTAAAATTAAGCAAACCCCCCATAGGTGCATAAAGTAGTTTCCAAAACAGTCAAGGAGCTCACGAATTGGCAAAAGAACTTGGGCAAGATAAAAGGTAATGGAAGGACAACTCATACATGCTTTTCATAGGAGAAAAGAGTGGAGGATGTGGAGGACAAAAAACTAGTTAACCTCACCTAGTCAAACTTTCCTAATTGCCTTAAAGCATTGAAAAGCAGGCAATAAAGCAGAAAAAGCAGAAGGGCACTTAGGAGGCTAGGAATAAAGCAAAATTGATTCGTTGAGGTTTCCCAAGCACTCCATGAGTCAAAATTAGCAAGTTTGACTACTATGGATGTGTAGATGACAACTTGCAAAAGGGGGAATCATGAAACTAGGCAAATAAGACAAAAATGATTAATTTAATGTCTAAGGTAGCTAACTATGGGTTGATTATTCTAACAGAAGTACTCCAAGGAGACACTTAAATTGTTCTAGGCTTTAAAAACAGATTAATTGATAGTTAAGAAAAGATCACCTTATTTTCTTCCTAGGGTTATAAATAAAGTTTCATACTACCTGGTACAAAAATAGGTGTACTTCCTGTGTGATCAGAAATGTGAGAATTCATTCTAGCCTCCATCCAACATTTGGATGCATGTTAATTTCTTCTACTATAGGCTCCTTCAATTAAAACATGTTTAGTGAATGTTTGATTCATATCATGATATTTAAACAGCAGGGAAACGTTGTTGATGGAATTGATGAAACAAGACACCTTCAAGATTATGTCTTAGCTCCGTGCAAGAAAGGACTCCAGCTGATATGTCTGCATTATTCAAAAAATACTTTTCTTCAACAATTCTATCACTAGAAACTATGCATATGTTGTGACACCAGAATTATATTATCAGTATAAGAAAGAGTATTATGTTAAAATCTTCTAAATTAAAAGGAAATTCAAATATCTATTTGAATATAAAAACAAAATGCAAAAAACACGAATATGATGACATGAAATTCTACATAGCCTCTTGGGTTTCTCTTATTATTAAAGATAAAATCAATTTGGAAACAAATGTATAGTGTTTGAAAAATCCAAAAACACTTATGCTACAAATAGATGCAAAATAGAATTTTCAAAATATAGTTTCCTATTTCTTAAAGAGGAAAAATACACAATGAGTAGAAACATGGAACAGAGAAAGGGGATCAAGCATCATCCAATAAGCTAACAACATGACAAGATAGAAGGGTTCCCTGACCACATATGTTATAATATGGGTTTAATACTAAGGTCATTAAAATGATAAAACACTTTTCATATCAATAGAGGCAACACATGATGAAAGAGGAGAAAATGTATCGGAATGGGAAAACACTAATATACTCTTCAGTTGACTATTGAAATTTGAAAATTCCAATTTCTTTACAATGTTGAAAATCAATTGCAACATCACTGCCTCAGGGCAGTAAAAATATATTGAATGATAAATTAATCTAGATGGTTCTATGATCATAGGCTACAATACCAAATTATTGACAGTTAGTCTCAAAAGTGAATCCATTTGGTTGTTGAACATGCTTGGTAACTATATAGGTTCACAAGTATGAAATTGATAAGCTATCCCACAAAAAAAAATCCCGTCACAACAAAGTACTTATTGCCATATTAACATTCGAAAGAATGGATCCAAAACTATGATTCTCCCTACTTATTATAGATAGTATGGAAATGGGTAACTAAATTCACCTTTTTTGTGGTAAACTAAAATAGTATGAATTGAAATTGAAGAAAGAAATGCAAGAACCAGAACAACAAATTTTTCCAACATAAAAAATTGGGAGCCTTCAATATGCATGATAAGAACTTAAATAAGAGGTAGGGATTGACAAGTTATTTACATTTTGTCCACTAATGGATAAATAATTTGTCTAAGCAGTGTTATAATTTTGAGACAACCAAGCCTAGCATTGACACCTATTCATGGTTGTTCATCTAAGAGATTGTTTGTTTGTTACTCACTTAACTCTTGAAGAAATTCCATCTTTATTTAATCATCCATTTGGAACAATTAAGATAAACCTATGAACTCATTTAGATGGAACTGGATTGTATTGTTTTAAACTAGTTTTAGTTGAGCTTTTGCTAAGGAGACTGGTGGGTCGACTATTCCCTTGGAAAGAAGAATAGGGTTAAATTGTAATGTTAAAGTTGTATCTAGTATTTGTATTTCTCCATTGCAAGAAAAATACTGAAATAATGACAAAAAAATAGGAGAACTACCCATTTTGCTTTGAAATACTTTCAACTTCATTGTTTATTATGCTGGCATACTTTTCATACCACTTTCAAGTGTTTTCGTCTAAATCTTATTCCATTTCACTCTTGCCATAAAGGCCATAATTAACATCCTTTCTGAATTTTTAGGTTCCTCCATGAATGTCTAATCTTTTTCTCTGTATTCAAGTTTGTGATGAAGAGTTGTTCTGTTGCTACTCTCTATTAGACAACTTTCTTTCATTAATCAATTGTATGTATATGCAAAAGTGATAAGTTACAAAGATGCTCTACCCCACCCTATGTTTGTCGATGTTATCTTATTAAATCACCTGCGAAAACATGATTAATAATGCAAAGTCAAATCAACACACCAAGGTATTTAAACACATAAATTGAGAGGAAGCTTTGTTTCTCTCCTGAATCCTCCCCAAAACTCACAATTACACAATTTTGTGTTGCATTCGATGCTTACTGCAATGAATTCCTAAAATACACTTTCAATCCACTAGTCGTTAGGAGAAATATGGGTGGTCATAAGAAAAAAGAGGATATCCCTGTGAAATTTGCTTAAAATTCATTTTTCGCACTTCTAGTCAATGTCGTCATTGCAGTACACTTACAGAAAAGTATTTTTCACTACTAAGTACTAAATAATATTTAGAAAAATAGAAAACCACGAGTTCTGTTGCTGCCCCTAAAATGACTAAAAAAAATAAGCTACTAATATTCTAAACCAATCCTATAATTAATTCAGATTACAGGAATTCTAGTGCACCGAAATGTTTGCA
The DNA here is from genome assembly GCA_001517045.1 of Pseudotsuga menziesii. Taxonomy (NCBI): domain Eukaryota; kingdom Viridiplantae; phylum Streptophyta; class Pinopsida; order Pinales; family Pinaceae; genus Pseudotsuga; species Pseudotsuga menziesii. The sequence continues at coordinate 50,728 of LPNX010898206.1, forward strand.
AACTAGTTTCAGTTTATGGGCCTGCATGTGGCACAGAGCACATACTCTGACATAAATTTTGGGACAAAGAGGCTGGGTATGGCTATTCTTTGACTCCTGCACTTTCTGAACTTGACCTTTTTCTCTACCACATTTTAAGAAATCTTATATAGTAGAATCCTCTTAGGTTTTAAACTCTTCTATTCTTCCATCACTTTCAATTGGGTTTGAGGATGTCTCAATAGAATTCAGAGCCAAAGGGTTTATCTTCTTAGGTGAAATCCTTTTCGATTGAGCTTTTAATATCCTTCTCCAAATTCGTGAAGAAACTGTGTTTCTTCCTTTTCTTTTCTCTTCCTTTATTTTACTTTCTGCAACCATTTTAGGTCGACAAGCAATGGTATTAATGCTAATTTTCGCTCCTCTTCCTGAAGCAGAGTTACTTTTGAGCAATCAGCCATGAAATACCCTTCCTCTTAACATGTCCTACATATGAAGGCTTTAATCAACAAGGAAAACAAGAGTTTAACTTCGGAATATTATGACTTGTTCAATGAGGTAAACAAGCTTTAACTTCGAAAGAGAGTCTTGAAGAAACAAACTGGAAAAAGTAGACTTACTTAGAACTATACAGGGCCAAGAAAATGGGGCACAATTACTGAAAATCAATAGTATTGTAGAGTAACTAATGAAAATTTGACATCTAACATGTTGAAATCGTAAAAACCGATCAAGTTTATGTGTTGGAAATGTTTAAGGGAATATTCCATCACAGAATCGAGGCGTGAGCCGATGTAAGGTTTGTTTCATATTTTCAAAGACACTGAAAAAAATGGTCACTCAATATTTGATATATATATATATATATATATATATATATATATATATATATTGGCAAAAATACATAGATATTTACGCCCACTGTAACACATTTACATCATTCTTGTAGAGATCAAGTGCCCCATATGCTACACAACAAGTTCAAACAAAACCACAAGCTAAATCATTTACAGACACAAATAACTTCACAACGTTTAACATACAAAAGGCCTTAAATACCCCATGGCTCAGAGCTGAATAAATACAAACACAAAACCTTCTCAATATTGGGTCATGTGTTCGAGTCTTCTCAAAGTGAGTGAACTCCAGCATTCATGCCAAGCGACGATGGGAATGTGGGCCTCAAGTACTCAAAGAACACATATTTCATCTGCGACATGATCTGGAAAAACACAAATTTATCCTTTGGATTCATGCCCTCCCTTAAATCTTCACCCAGATGCTCATCTTCTTCGTGGATTCTCATCACATATATGTGCACAACACGGGGCTTCTTGACAGAAAGATGGCCCTGTCCATTGACGGTAAATCTGCCATCATTAGAGGCATAAATATTGACACCCATTTTCACAAGAGCCTAAGGCTTATGATATGATCTATTACTCGTCACAACTCTCAAGGTCTCAGGATCGAAACTCGCAGAGTCTGCTTCACCAGTTGCCATAACCAAACCCTTGTGACTGAAATTATTCCACCAGAAATAATAGATAAAATCATGTCATCAAATTCTCAGATTTGGTCACTTCCGAAACGCTCTAGATGAGGCCGGCATGAATAATATTCAAAATATATCTTACAATGAAACCTAGAATCGATTTAAGATACATGAATTTCTTGTAATAAAAACCAGGACAAAACCCAACATCCTGAATTTTTTGCAATTGGTAATTGTGGTTAGTATGCCCCCACTTAAACCATTGATCATTACCATTATATACAAAAGGTTGTGCAAACGACCAATGTTGTCTAGCAATGATCCTTGAAGGTTATTATATGAGACGTCAATTTTTGTTTTCCATAGAAAGAAGGGTTTTTCAGAGAAACAAGGGTTTCAATTTTTCAAGGAATGTAATCATTAAATTTACAACACTGAAAATATAAGCTTGCTAATTTCACTATATTTGAATGAGTTTGACCCTACCCACATATGATAGACTAAATTGGAACTCAATATAAATTATATATATATATATATATATATATATATATATATATATATTAAATGGAAGAAAAACTTACATGAATCTTCACACACCTTGTGANTACAAGATGGGTGAAAGATTTGTCCTGGAAATAATCGGAAACAATCGATATCCCATATCCTATGCCATTTCAAAAATTGAAAACCCAAGTGGCCACTCATGTCCATCCCTGTAGATCCCTTCCCACTTTCATTATGTTTGTTTCATTGTTTTTGTTTTTCATTTTTTATTCCCACTTTCATTATGTTTGTTTCATTGTTTTGTTTTCATTTTTTATTTGTTAATATAAGATATATTACATATAATATAATATTTAGTTATAATATGTTTGTATATCTTAAATTTATTATATTAATAATATTGCATATTATATTGTAATGTTTATATATTATTATATAACAATATTATATATTTTAATATTAATATAGTAGGCGCAAGGTTCATAGTGGTTTTAGTTTGATAATAATGTGGAAGCAATGCCATTATCACCACAACATTTACTTCGCACATGTTTTTTTAATGAAACCCTAAGATTCCTATAAGCTAACTAGGGTAAAATATGATATATCTAAAAGTACAACTTATATTGATGATGAATGTTTATTAAGCAAGGACATTGATGATATTAAATAATCAAACATATCTATGCCAAATATAACGTTTGATAGGGGATGTGGGGGATTGAAGGTTATTTTTGTTAGTAAGATAGACTAGGAACATACATGATTTATTATACTCTATAATTACTACTATATGAGAGAAAATATAGTGTATTATGGACCAACGATCCATCACTCATGAAACAATGAGGATTTCCCTTTGATAAAATGGTCAAAATGAGATTAAAACTAGGGAAAACCTAGGGGTTGTTGTTTCTATTCCAAACAAATTACAGATTTTAAAAATTAAAACTAGCTCACTAATGATGAATGAAGGTTGTTATAGCGGAAACAAGGTACCTCCAATCATAAATGATGATTTTTAGTGATTTTGACTCGTCATGAAAAGTCCAGAAAAAGGATATCAAGCTAGAGTGCCTATGCATCAATTAATTTCTAGTCTTTAGGGTTCATTTCATAGATTGCCAAGATAGAAACATCATTAATCAATATTTTCAATCAATCTAAGGTTTACAACATATCGTGCATCATGAATTGGGCATAAAACCAAGCATATAGTCAATAACATTTGAAGTGTTAGATAAGATTAAACATTTCAACTTGTGACTCGGTGTTAAATAAAAAGATCCCCCAATTTTGTAATTTTATGAACAAACTCTGGATTACCTCTCATGTAGTGGAATAACCATATTTTCCAAGATTGATACTTGGGACTTGACTTCTAGGCCAATGTTGGGTCACAGGGGTTGTGTATTATCCCTGAACGCCGTGTATTATCTACATGTTCATTTACTTTGGCATAGGTGAAGGTGAAGAAGGGGCCTCTTACCCTACATCTCCTACGTCAAATTAATTGTAGTCCTCGTCTACCATGGCTAAGCTTCAAATTTGCGATCACAACAGCTCACCGTACTAGAGCAAAATAGGCTTGTTTCAACTTTTGAAGTCGCTTCGAGTGTTTGGAAGATGTATTCTAAGGACTACTCAAATTGTCCTATCTTGGGGAGCCACGCTGGGATTTGCCTAGATTTATTTTCACATGGTAGATTTGGATAGATTTTAAATTGGCAATGTTGAATATATTCCAATGTGAATTTTTAATTATATCTTTTTAAATAGGCCAAAACCCTAAGGTAGAAAGATGGAATTTAATTTTTATTGAAATATTTTTTGGGTTTAAATAAAACATTCATAGGATAAAATTTGAATAGAATATGCACTCACAGACTAGGATATAATATGCACTCATAAACTATAATACAATGCATTCCTTTTACACACATTTCATATATTTTCACCTATGCTTGCATGGATACTCTGAGATTAGCAACATATACACAATGAGTATCTTCATGCACTCTCATCCATAATAATACAAAAAAATAGTGGTTCTTACTAGAATAGTTCCACAGATCTCCATGTCTCTAGAGAGTGATGTTGATTCCATTGCTACTTTCCCTATCATGAGGAAGTAGTATCTTATAGCATCCCACTGAAAGGATCAGGAAGAAACCCTTGTAGCAAAATGCATATTCAAACCATATATTATTGAGGGCTAAGTTGCTTGGGAATGTATTTCATGTCACTCTGATGTGGCGCTCAATATTGGAGGTGATTTGAGCCCTATTTGCATGGATTCTAAAAATTTCTATCATGTATCTCAGTTACATATTAAGTTACCTTGCTTTCTTCTTCCATGAAGATGACAGAGGAGGCAAATTTTCCAAAATTTGGAGCCTACCCAAATTTTGGGATTTCTTCCATGAAGATGACATAGGAGTCAATTTCCCAAAATTTGGCATCTTCCCAGATTTTGGGATTTCTTCTTCCATGAAGATGACAGAGGAGGAAATTTTTCCAAAATTTGGCGCCTACCCAGAGTTTGGGATTTTGTTTTTTGAATTAAGTGAAATAAATTTTTTTCTTTCTTAGCTAGTTGGCACTCTTCTAAAAACACCTCCTCGTTAGTTATATAATATCTTACCCATTATCGATGCATTTTACTAAGATCAATGTTTCCTTATTTGTATCAATTCATTTTTAGCTACCATGTTCCACTTCCTTTGTATTTTCTAGTTGATCTTGCATCGTTTTGTTATTTCCATTTTCATGACACAAATCTAAAACTTTAAAAACTTTAATATATGGGGACCAATAATCCCCAATCACACCTATTAAATCACCTTTAAGTCAATTCTTACTAGCTTTTCTCAGCTTGACATATTTCTCTTCCTTCTTCCTAGATGGCACATTATTTTAAAATGAGGGGCCATACTTTAAGATGACCTCCACAATTTTTTCTTAGTATTTTAATGATTTATTTGAGGTATTTGTACCAATTGATGGTTTGGATTGTTTAAATCTACAATATATACATTATCCTAGTCGAGTGTCTTTTCCCCACTCTAATTGTTTTTGTTGCTACATCAATTTTAAGGAAGTGACATGACTTATGGTGGGCAATCTAATCTAGCACAACTGGGACTAAACTATTTAATTGCATGGTATGCATGGTCGATTTCATCATCAATTTAAAAAAAAAAATTAATTTATCATTCCAGATGAAGGGATTTGCAACCTTCTCAACCTCCTATTAGATCTTGGTAATTTTTTCATATATGGCTTCTTCAAGGTACTCATAGAGTTTAATAATTTGGATCTAATTTTGAGTCGCAAAAAATCTCTTGGTATTTGTTGGCCACTTCTTGTAATTGTTCCTAGATATACATTATATGATCACTATTTTAGGATCCATAATTTTTAGTATCTAAGCTATGTTTTATTTCCTTGTATCCCATGTTACCTTCATCTATTACTTCCCCTTCTAAATTGTGTGGACCTCTCACTACAACTAATATTCTATGTGTGCAAGTGGGCATCAACTATAAGTTCTTCAATCTATGGGTCCTCCTATATTGTGGTTCATAAGAGCACAAATTGGTCATACACCATTTCAAACCTATTCTGGTAGCCATTCCCTCTTTCTATACATATCCATTATTTTGTCAATTATTTCATCGATTTGAATCTACATATTTCTATTTTTTATCCACATTTCACTCATGTATTATTTTTCCAAGTTTAGCAAGTGTCATGCTTTGAAATAGTTCATATTTATACATGCATCGATTGATGTTAAGTACAATTTGATTACTACTAACATGATCCACTAAGTATTTCACCTAGAACATTGTGGAATCACATGGTTCTATATTCCCCCAATTGAATGCATGTTAAGGCAAGGGGGTTACAAATAGTTAGATAAGTTAACTCATTGCACCTTATGGCCTAATAGGAAGCGATTGAGTGACAATGATTGTGAGGGAGATAGGAGAGCTAGGTGGGTATGAACCAAGATAAACACTAACATCATACCAATATATATCAATGACAAGGGGGTCAAATCAACATTGCAATGGAATAAGGCACCTCAAAAACTTGTCAATAAATGACCCTCCATTCTCTTTAAATATATATCATGTACCAACAGGTGTTAATACACGGATTAGTAGTCATTAATATTGAGGAGAAGTTGAATTGTTTTAATATTCTTTATTTATAACATAATTGTGACCATCATATTAGATATTTACACATGCATAATAGAGAAACACACTTTTTCTAAAGAGACACTAGACCAGATTGAACATAACTAACTCCTAACTCTCTAAATAGCATAACACCTTTCACATTCATTCCCTTTCCACTACATCCCAAAGAAATCAAGATGAAATGGGTAAGTAAAAAGTGGACACTCAATGAAACCATGTGAAGGAAATAAACATCCCCATGACTCCTTCTAAATGGTGCATAGTGGTGCTATGGGAGTTTTATCACACTTCATAAAATGATAACTAAGGATTAGTTTATAGACACAAAAATTAATGCCATGTGAAGCAAAGAGGTGAGGACGTTTCTCATCACAATTAAGATGATAATAATTAATATCACAAACACACACACCAAACTCAAGCACATAAGAGATTCACCTAACTCACATACATAAGTGACACACCAAAATCATGCACATAACGAATGCACCAATTCTATTTCAATTTGAATTTCACTAGATTAGCACCAATTCTATTTTAATAATGTTACAAAAAAGGTTAGATTTAGATTATCAAAACAAAAGATTGCAAACACTAGCTTTCTATGTAAATAACCTTGAATACTACTTACATAGATCAAAGATTTGATTGTTGATCCTATAAAATATTGTTGCGACTAAAGATGGGAAAATAAAAATGAAAAGCAATGGCTTCTAGATAATTTCAAAAGTATTGCAAGACCTAAATGTTAGGATATGCTACATGCGTGGAGAGCAGTGGAAGTCTTAAATAATCCATCTTTGACCAAGGCTAGATGCTACTAAAGGAGAGATGAGTTGGGATATTTTGATCCCCACTCCACTAAGCTTCCTCAATTGAAAATTTATGATAGATCCTCTACTTATATTTTTTATTGTTGAGAGAGATTCATATAATATTAAATTTAAAATCAAGCTTTTGAATCTTGGTGTCCATGATAAAAGACAATATCATCTTCAATTCATTGACATTGCTCTTCATGAAAGATTGCCATTATAAAATGGTATGTAGTGTATTATCAAGAATCATACCTTCCCTATATTGAGAACTATGATATGCTCGCCATGGCCATCATTCGAGCTGGCTAAAGGTGAAACTAGAACAACAGAGCTAGATTCTTAATTACCTTAGGTATGAAAATGTTGTGAGCATTAATATTATCAACTAGGATTAATTGGAGCTCAATGATGGTGTTGACATGCTCTATTTGTTTTAAAAGATACATAATTGGTTGGAAGAGGAATTCCAAGAGATAAAGGTATAAGGTTATGTGGTATATATGGGTTGTTAGTGCTTTATGTGAGTGAAAGACCCATTTAAACCAACTAATTAACGTCTCAACTTTGTCCCCATGAATTATGAGGACAACTTTATATATTTTAATTGTGGTCACAATGATATCTCTAATGGTCCATTAAATAGTTATGGTAGCATGGAACAATATTTGCATCCCACAAGATAATTTGTGATCATTCAAAGTGAAAAACAAGGCATTTTTATGCTCCAACTTAAACTTAATTTCTCTTTGTTCATGACTTTGCATTAAAATCTCATAAACATGATGTATGACGTCTTAAGGTCCAATGCAATATATTAATGAGACAAACCTTGAATATGCTACATATATTCAATTGAAATAGAATAAAATCTACGTCTAAGCAGAATGGTAGTCTATATGAGGATTTAACTTTATAATATTGACCAACAAAAAAACTTCTTTTCCCCACTTTGTGAAAATCATGGATTCTAGTTTTCACGAGGGAAAACAATATAGTACTTTCAATGCAACATTTAAAGAGAGTGTATGTTAGGATATATATTTTTCGACTTGTCGGACCTTGATGATGTATATTATGACATATATACACTCTTAAATACAACATTACAAGGTTCTTATGGTGTTCTGCCCACAACATCGACCTCAGTGGTGAAATCCAACCAAACAATTGTCAAAATGTATGTCGAGTCTCATATTAATGTATGCTATTTCATAATCTATTATATATTTATATTTTCCCTTTGGGGTTGGTCAAAGGTTCAAGGCTTGTTAATATTTTTATTTTTGAAGGAAAGTCTCAATGATAGGGACTAATGGCCATTGTATATATGTCAATGTAAATATTTGGATCTTCAAAAATTTGAGAGGTTACAAATGCTTCTAAATATTTTTCATGGTTTACACTTTCATGACATCTTTAGCAACAATTGGCACTCTTTTTCATACACTACAAAGGTGCATAAACACACGTTGTTAAGTTACGTGCTTGCAAAGTAATGAAGTGTGTGTATACATTCTATAACTTGGTATAACTGAATTTTTTATAGAAACTATGGTTGGATGTAGCCATTAAAAAATATATCCATTAAACCCATCACAAACATTTAACACTTCAATGTTGAGATGTAATACTTACTCGATTGGATGATGAAAATTGTGAACACTAGATAACCAACACCACACTTAAATCATCGGCATTCACATAATAACATTTGTTTCCTAATCCCTTGGTAGACCCCTTCACACCAATCCGCGTGGCACTTGACACTCCAAAGCATCCTACTTGATGTTTAGGGTCATCATTACCAAGACATGGTAATATACAGGGAGGTGAAGGGGAAAAGGGAGGTGGTTATAAATATATAAATATCATTTGGTGAGAACTTATAGCTTTAGGGGTGAAACAAAATAAATCTAATGGACTATGGGGATGGGAATGATGTCATCATGCAATATGTATTTAGGTGACATGAGGAGCTTGTTGAGAAATGGGAGTGTTTCGAAGTGATATCTATCATACATGATTATGAGGTGGTAACTATCATATATGAAATTAAAGTAGTTTATGAATAATTTTGTCTATAGTTCCTATGAATAGTAACTTAGTACGTGACTTCTGTTAGATTTTTAACATTAAGCTAGCATTATATTAGGATCTTTTAACTGAGAGAATAACAAGCACAACAATCAAACACAAGAGACAATGAACATAGTGTTTTTCCTCGGGGAAACCATAAATGGAGAAAACCCCGCAACTTCCTCAGAGATAGAATCAACACCAAAAGTAAAACCCAAAATAGTAAGATGATCTCCTGACAGCAGTAGCCTCTTTCTTTCTAGCCCCAACAACTTCTTCTCCCTCAGCTATGCGCTACAACTAAGTGTGAGTGAGTGTGTGATAAATAGAGAGGCTCACTCTCTATTTATACTAATTCCCGACTTGACAATAACTCACTAGGACTGACTTCACTAGGTGACTCTAACAACCCTAGGGCCTTGAAACTACGGGGACTTTAACCCTTGAACAATAGGAGGGTTACCCACATTGACTTGACATGACTTGTTTATATTATAGAAACTCTCGATCGGAACATCAGGGCATGACATGACTCAATTACATTACAAACATTTCCTAGAATAAACATCGAGGTACAATACATAAGAAATACAAGTGAATACATTTCAAAGTTACAATTACATCAACACTCCCTCTTAACTAGGAAGGTATTCTCTAGACACAATTTATTAGCACAAGTCTTCTTCTCTGTATCATCTGGATCATCATCGAGTCCTCGTCATCTTCAATTCATCTTCATCTAGATCTGTATCATCACTCGATCTGGATCATCTTTGGTTCTGGAACATCTCTACTGGATCATCATCACAGGTGCTATCTCTTGATTCTTCTCATCACAGGAAGTTCTACGGAGCAAGCTCTTTTTCATGCTGGTTGTAGGCATAGCCTCCATGTAGGTCTTTTCCAGCACTTATATCTGACCCTAAGTCAGAATGGCTCACCCAGCACTTATATCTGATCATGTAGGAACCAATCCTATAATCATATCAGAAAGGCATGCCTAGAACTCACATTTGACCATGTGGGAACACATCCCACAACCCTGTCAGAAAGGCCCAACACTCACATTTGAAAACCAATGTCAGAAAGGCTCAGCACTTACATTCGACCATGTGAGAAACTAATCCTCTACGCCAAAAGGGCTATGCACTTACATTTGACAACCAATGTCAGAACTTGCTCAGCACTTACATTCGACCATGCGAGGAACCAATCCTCCATGCTGAAAGGGCTCTGCACTTACATCTGATAATAGTGGGAACCAATCCTACAATCACCTCAGAATGGCTCTGCACTCACATCTGATGATGTAGGAACCAATCCTATAGTCACATCAGAATGGCCTTCCATCCCAGACTGAGCTTTCCTGGTAACTGACCAGGTGCCTCCATTCCAAGAATGGCATTCAGAGCTTATATCTGATCATGTAGGAACCAATCCTACAGTCACATCAGAATTGCTTAGCACTCATATCTGACATACTAGGAACCATTCCTCTCATCATGACAAAATGGCTCAGCCCTTACATTTGACCATGGAAGGAACCAATCCTCTCACCATGTTAGAATGGCTCACAGACTCATCACTTCCCTTTGGAGGGAACCTCGATCTAGAGAACACTAAGCTTCTCCCTAAAGTACTCAAACTTCACTCTAGCCAATGGATTTGTCAACACATCAGCTATCTATTCATCCGTCGCAACATACTAAGCTTCTCCCTGAAGTACTCAAACTTCACTCTAGCTAATGGATTTGTCAACACATCAGCTATCTATTCATCCGTAATAGAATTCTGTTACGGAGAGAAATTCCTATGGCTTGGGGTACTACAACAGACAGCTATGACTCCAGAAATAAATCTTTCCCAATATGCAATAGAAATAAAATGTCTAACACTAAAGGATTAGACCTCGTACCTTATTCTGGACGGTTGAAGTAGATCCCCGTTGAGCTTTCCAATCTTCAGCTTGAATTGATATAATACTTCCTCAACAACAAGTAAACAATACAAGCATACTATATATCATGGTGTTAGATCTATTCTAGCATATATAATCAATAATGTAAAAGAATTTGACATATTCCAATGGATACAATATTAAATCAAATACACATCATTGGATAAGGAAAGATAGTTCTTATTAATATAAATCAGAGATTACAAGATAGATACAACCTCTGACGGCACGTCTGCAAACCAGAGAAACTAAATCCCCCACTTGGGCCTCCACCACCTCAATCCTCCATCTCTCGATAGCAAGCTCACTAGCAAAAGGCAAGCTTGGGAAGAACACAAAAGTGCTCCAAAGGGACAAAGGGATGCAGACTCAAGCATAAATTCTGCCAACAATGGACTATAGTTTCGTTGCTTCAATCTCTCTATATGTATGCCTTCAATGTACCAAGGGGTTCCTTATATAGCTTCACAATGGATAATGAAGGGTCGAATCCGAGCAATCTCAAGGCATATGGAAGTCCAGGAGTCAAATGAGTCGGATCCATGTCAAGGAAAACTCCAAAAGGATTTGGACTATGCACACATCCCGATGTACGCGGTTATAGGAGTCAAACCCGCGTATGTACACGGTTTTTAGGTAAAAATCCACGTATATCATTTTTATATAGTTTTAGGGATGATCAAGGAAACATCAAAGGATAAAATATGGTCCATGGGGTCTAAAGAGTCTGCAGCGGGACAGGGGAAGGCCATACAAAGTGTGATTCACCTGGAGTGGTTAAATCCGCTATAACAGATGCCCCCTAATGTGTGAGGTCATAGGGGTCATACGATGGCCGAAATACATTATAAGTCCATCCCAGAAGTGGAGTGATGAAGGATCCCAAATGGAAGACCAGCCACCCAATCAGCATAGTACAATGATACAACTCTGCATATAACTGCAAGTACATATAGCAGTCCCAGGTACATAAGAGTACAATGGCCATGAATAGGCATAATACATGATATCACATGTGTGGTCATCACCACGTACAATATACATAGATCAGAATCTCCATGATGAATATATACAAAGGACCATGATCTCCAAAATGGCTGAAGATATACAATAGATCAAAATCTCCATAGTGGTTGGAAATGTCTGACATACACTAGAATCAAGTCACGAGAGTTGAAATCTCATGAACACTAGCACGATCAAGGAGGTAGCATATAAGAGATGCCACTAGTCTGGAAGGTCTTCTACACAAACCGCTACGAGTACATGTCCTACTATGCGAATAGAGGTGTCGAGGTCGAACACAGTAGTCCATCATCTGATTACCGGTCATTGATGTATACCGTTAACAGACGCGAGATTACCCACTGATAATGAAAATGGGAATCAAGGTACTAGAGTGCAAACTAACAAGTGTGAATAGATGTGTTGAGGTCGAACACTTGAGAGAATCCATCGATCAGGGGACATTGATGTATTCCCAAGAAACTGTCGATGGCGAGAGAACCTGCCACTGATGACTGCAAGTCTCATGGCACTCAAAATGACTCTAGACTCCAATCCCAGAATAAATGATCTGAAGTCGATGGGATGAAATCCGCTGGAAGGAGGGAATTAAGGCATCCCCCATCATCCAACACGAGGTACTCAGTAAAGCTGTCTAATGTGGAAGGACTCAATCATAAAGTGCATGAACCAGTAACTGTACCGGGGATGGCTGACATGCAAAGTCAAGATAACTGAGGAATGGCCGACACAAGTTTCAACTTCCTTCGAACAAGAGCATAATGACGTATGGTGACTGAATGAAGGAAACATAGACTCGATATACAAACTGGGACATCTCTGTGACATAGGAGGCATCAATAGAGGCTCCATAGGGACTGGAAGCTTAACCAGTCGGTGGAGATAAACTCAGATAAACGAGTACAGCTCCTAAGTCAAACTATAACCCAACCAATGGATGTGATATACAGTGCTCTGTTCGAAGGCGACACAACTCGACAGCTGCCAAAGATAACATCTTTCCTTGTCCGGCTTTTTGGTTTTTTAATTTTTCTTTGTGGACTTTTTCAGTTATTTGAAAAGCTTGAAAAAAGAATAGACTAGATTTATAGTTACAAACTAGGAGGAGACGAGTGTCATAAGGGCGAACAAACTAGTTCTAAGCAGTGGAACATACCTATGCTCAATGCAAGGATACATGTGTAGGATATCGACACTCGAGGGAAAATCCCCTCCCGGTAAAAAGGGAATCAAGCTGCGAAGGATATAAAAATGGCTCTGCATGGCTAGACATGATACAAGCTCGGGCTATATGGCTGAAACGCAATGTCAGGAGAGCCGACATAAAGCTCAATAAGGCAGGCAAAGCTCATGATAATGCATTCACAACTTGACATAGGGGGAGTCCAGAGGGAAACAGGCCAGCATAAGATCAAGAGGAGTATGAGGCTCTTGCAAAATGTGATGGCAATACTATACAACGAACTCTCGAACCTAAGAGAGGACTGACAGCATGGGTACCAAATGCAAATAAGGCGCTAACTAGGGTACCCATGTAAGGTGAAGCTCTACCACTCACATCATGCCACTTCTAAAGAAGCAAGAAGGTTCCATGACATAATAGAGTGGGTTCGTACCTAAGGTCAAGATGGAATGGTCATAAGGCAGTGCATAAGTGCAAGCGGATGTAATATCCTAACCTATATGCCAGTTCAGACATAATACCTGTGATAGGCACGAACGGTTTCTGGTCACAAGAGAAGCATCCAACAGACAACTTCAGACCCAAGGAAGACCCAACCACACTCACAACCCACCCAGCAACTTCCCACAACATCAGACTCACCAAAAGGGAGGATGTACGCGACTGTATAAAGAACAGCTGCGTATGTACGCGACTTATGGCCAAAAATCCGCCTATGTATGCGACTTTTGTCCAAAAACCCGTGTATACAGAGAAGGCAGTGGTAAAAAGTAGGTCAAGGCCAAATCAATAAAGGGGAGTGTCAATGGACACACATACTATAACATGTGACACAGAAACAGAGAGAAACCAAGAGCAAGTCAATAATATCAAGCCCATTGTGCCCGTAAACCCCAAATAAAAATAAGGGACATCCCCAGCGGAGTCGCCAATTCTATTACGGAGAGAAATTCCTATGGCTTGGGGTACCACAACAGACAGCTATGACTCCAGAAACCAATCTTTCCCAATATGCAATAGAAATAAAATGTCTAACACTAAAGGATCAGGCCTCGTACCTTATTCTAGACGGTTGAAGTAGATCCCCGTTGAGCTTTCCAATCTTCAGTGTGAATTGATATAATACTTCCTCAACAACAAGTAAACAATACAAGCATACTATATATCATGGTGTTAGATCTATTCTAGCATATATAATCAATAATGTAAAAGCATTTGACATATTCCAATGGATACAATATTCAATCAAATACACATCATTAGACAAGGAAAGATATTTCTTATTAATATAAATCAGAGATTACAAGATAGATACAACCTCTGACGGCACGTCTGCGAACCGGAGAAACTGAATCCCCCACTTGGGCCTCCACCACCTCAATCCTCCATCTCTCGATAGCAAGCTCACTAGCAAAAGGCAAGCTTGGGAAGAACACAAAAGTGCTCCAAAGGGACAAAGGGATGCAGACACAAGCATAAATTCTGCCAACAATGGACTATAGTTTCGTTGCTTCAATCTCTCTATATGTATGCCTTCAATGTACCAAGGGGTTCCTTATATAGCTTCACAAGGGATAATGAAGGGTCGAATCCGAGCGATCTCAAGGCATATGGAAGGCCAGGAGTCAAATGAGTCAGATCCATGTCAAGGAAAACTCCAAAAGGATTTGGACTATGCACACATCCCGATGTACGCGGTTATAGGATTCAAACCCGTGTATGTACGCGGTTATCGGGTAAAAAGCCGCGTATATCATTTTTTATATAGTTTTAGGGATGATCAAGGAAACATCAAAGGATAAAATATGGTCCATGGGGTCTAAAGAGTCTGCAGCGGGACAGGGGAAGGCCATACAAAGTGTGATTCACCTGGAGTGGTGAAATCTGCTATAACAAGGTTCTTCAAATTCTTGATCTTCTTTTTGAGTTTCTTCGTTCATGGTTGTGTCATGAATTCTGGGTGCTTCTGATTCTTCAGGATCTTCAATAGGTCTCTTTCTGGATTTGTTGTAAGCTAAGTCTTTGTCAAATGTTACATCCCTACTGATGTTGACCTATTGAATCCTGGGAAGTATATTCTGTAATCCTTCAAGCTTTCAGAGTATCCCACAAATATACCCTTCTTTCCTGAAGGATCTAACTTTGTCCTCTTTTCTTTCGGAATGTGTATGTACACTGGACAACCAAATATTCTGAGATGGATGAATTCTAGTTTCTTGCCAGAAAATACTTCTTCAGGTGTCTTGTTCTCAAGTACTCTGTGTGGAGTACAGTTCTGTACATACACCGTTGTTCTAGCAGCTTCTATCCATAGATGCATGGGAAGATCTTGATCATGAAGCATTGCTCTTGCAGCTTCCATGATAGTTCTATTCTTCGATTCTGCAACCCCATTCTGTTGTGGATTATATGGAGTGGATAACTCCCTCTTAATCCCTGAATCTTTGCATAACTCTTTGAATTCATTTGATGTGAATTCTCCGCCATTATCTGATCGAAAGGTCTTGATCTTCTTTTCCGTGTGTTTCTCTATCAAGGCTTTGAATTCCTTGAACTTGTTGAAAAGTTCATCTTTGTTCTTCATAAAGTATATCCATGCATTTCTAGCATAATCATCAATAAAAGAAACATAGTATACATACCTGCTTAAAGAACTGGATGAAATTGGACCGCATACATCAGAGTGAATGATTTCCAAGATTCCTTTTGCTTTGCTTTTGCTACTTGGAAATGTCTTCTTTGTGTTCTTTCCTTTCGCATATCCTTTGCAGACTCCTTCATGTTTTGCTTGAATTTTTGGAAGACCTTCAACAGCTTTGCTTGCAAGTGGTAGTGCTCTGTAGTGCACATGTGCAAGCCTTCTATGCCAAAGTTCATTTGGCTCTACTGTGTCATGGACCAAATCTTGTTCTGGATGGCCCTTCAATTTGTATAATCCTTCTTCTTGTTCTCCAATTACTATTGCATCGTCAATAGTCTTTCCTCTTGGCCACATGAGGACTTGGCCATCTACAAATGCAACCCTCATGCCTTTTGCATCTAGTGCCGATATGGAGATAATATTCTTCTTTAGTCTTGGTACAAACAAGACATCCTTCATTTTCATAGACTTTCCAGAGTCTAGCTTGTAGGAGGATTCACCACTACCTTTTATGGGATATTGGCAGTCATCCCCAAGTTTCACCTTATGGGGTGAATTATGTTCGTATAGTTTCTCAAAATATTCCTTGAATCCTGTCATGTGTTTGGAAGCCCCACTATCAATAATCCAATCTTTGCTTCCATGAGTGACAGTTCCCTAGAGAGCAGAGATCAAAACAGATTCTTCATCACTTGAAGAGTCTTCACTTTCTTGTTTTACTTTCTTCCTGGGAGGATCATCATCCTCAGCAACAGTGTGATCATGATGTCTTCTTTTGGAGTTCTTCTTCTTCTTGGATCCACTCTTATTCATGGGACAACTTCTAGCAAAGTGTCCTCTTTCATCACATGTATAACATCTGAGTTTGGATGGATCCCTTCTTACGAAATTATTTTTCTGATGAGAATGCTTACGTTGGTGATGATGATTTTCCCTTCTACCTTTCTTGGAGTGTATTGTGAGAGCTTGATCTTTGTAGAAGGAGCAAGTCGACATAAGTCGACTTGAATGAAGACCTACTTAGTCAGCTGACTAAGTCGATGGACCGACTAAGTCGGTTGGCCGACTAAACTAGTTAATTAAGTCGGCTAGATAACAGTCGTGTCGGTTCACCGAACCGACAGGTAGTTATTTTGTAACTGTTTGTAACTTGTATATATTAGGCTGTTGAGCCACACAAGAACTCAGTTCAGTTCTATGCTTTGTATGAACTCATTATAATAAGATATACTATTCTATCCTATCTGTTCTTGTCTTCTGTCTCTGTTTATATTTATGTATGTTTTAGTATGTATTATTGGTAACCTTATGTGATCTGTGATATTACGACATTGGTTCCGTTTCTGGTAGTACATGTCTAGAATATATGCTCACATATGATACCAAATCAGGAGATCAAGGACTGGTGGGAGCGTAAGATTGCCAATTATTTACAAAATTACGCCCGTAGGAACAGACTAACAGTTGCAGAAGCCAAAGCCATATTTTTCACCGAGACACACGGGAAGTTTGTTGAATCCGTGCCACAACTACTGAAGCAACTCCTGGATGAAAAAGATCGACGCAACTAAAGAAGAACAGTTGCTGGAGAAACTTATTCGTGGGGGTAGAACAAATCTGTTGGAGTGGTGTGAGAAGATCGTCGACGACTTCTGTGAGGAGCAAGCAATCGAAGACAGAACCTTAGTGGAAACTGTAAAATCCAAATTCTACACAGATTTCACTGACCAATTTCTGTGCTCCTTACCGACCCTGCTGTTCAAGTTCTTGATAGAGAAAGGAGCAGGCCATATCGTCGAACCTCGACCACCACTGTGCGAACCACCATCAAACACTAACTGGGCAGAGAAGCAAAAGAAGTGGGAGAAATTCATTGCTGAAAGGGAGTGGGAATACTTCCTGAGAAAATAGATAGAACTATCCGAGCTTTCTAAAAAGCGTCGGGTAGGCCATGGGGGGGTAGCTGGTTGTGTGTCGAAGAGGGAGCATAGTGGATACCAGTCGACAAGCCAGTAATGAACAGTCGACCAAAGAGGACCCGAAGGAATAGTATTGTATGAAAGTATGTCGGACATTAAGAGAATCGAGAGGGATGAACGACAGCAGAGAAGGGAAGCCAGACGTGAACGAGCCGACGAGCTGCGTCGAGAACAAAACCCTAGGAGACCGACTGAGATGAGAATCCGCCAGAGTCGGGTCATGACCGACAAGAAGAAGGCGTAGACAAAGAGACATCCCCTCAGGATGACGAAGTGTGGATAGAGAAGCAAGAAGCTCTCCAAATAATGGTTCCCAATGAAGTAACCCTGTCCCTAGCCAATCCACATACCGTAATACAGACTATTATTGAAGATGACCTCCGACTGAGAGCTGGTGACATCACAATCTGGAGTCGACTAGGTGATGAACCGTACTCGGGATGACACCTTGTCATACGCTAACCGGTCGAAGGGAACTGGGTGACCTTTCAAACGGCACCTTCCTTTCGGAGTATCCACTTGCTCCTACCGACACATGAATGAGCACCCCCCCTGCCACATACAACTTTAGAAGATACCCAAGAGTCAGACCTGAGCACGCAAAGTGACAGTGGGCCATCGAGAAGAAAAATTATCAACAAACCGCTGTACGGTGAGAAAGAATCGACCACCGACGGAAGCATAAGTTTCGTCGAACAAAACCCCATCGTCACCCACACAGGTTCGACTGTATCACAAACCCCACCTCTTTCACCACCACCAACACCTCCCACCCCGCCAACTTCTGAGAGTATTGATAGTGATTCAGGCATGGGTCACGGCACTGCTCACATTCCTCTCTACGAGGGGGATGAAGACCCCAGACGACATTGGTTCATCTGTGAGTCGACCTGGGAAGCAAACCAGGTCACGGATGAAGAACAACAGATGGCCCAGTTCGCAGGGGCCCTACGCAAACGAGTGTTGACATGGTTCATGACATTCACAGAAAGGACCCCCAAGGTGACCAAAGCTGAGATAAAGGCACAATTCTTGTCCTTTTTCAAAACCCCAGACGCTAAGCACCTGGCAGCCAAAAAGCTGAAAAAAACCCAACAGAAGCCAGGAGAAACTGTCCGCGACTATGAAAAACGCTGGAAGGACCTACTGAGCCAACTAGATTATGTTATTGACGAACAATTACTAATTCAATGGTTCCTTGCAGGTCTATCACAGAAAGTTCGCCAACATATCAGTCTGGAAACTTTCAAGACATATGAAGACGCGCTGACAAAAGCTCTGCAGGTCGAGATGGACGAAGATATACCTGCATATCCAATAGACCACTTCCTGGAGGAACAGCTAGAAAATGTCCAGAAGTATTTAAAAGAGTTGAACCTGAAGAATCAAGAGATTTGGTGTACAAACTTTTCGACGGCCAGTCATTCAAAAGATACTTTTCGACAGCAGTACAACCGACAAGATGTCCGTTTTGTGCAGACTACAGCATTTTGCGACATTTGCTAGGAACGTGGAGACCATTCTACAGCTGACTGTCCATACAACATGAAGAATGGAAAGGCCTCCAGGTGTACCATCTGCGCGACAAAAAGCCACAACACGACCGACTGTCAACTGAACCTGAAAAATAGACAGAACTACCAGGCCGTCTACCAAACAAACGCAGTAGCACAGACTAATGAGCAAAGCAATCCAAACAATCAGAACGGGCAACAAACCAACGGCCGATGGTATGAACGTCTGTATGATAATCGACGACAAGGGTTTGGAGGAAGAGGTCGATTCGTTGGGAATCGAGACATACGAACTCGTCGACCTAGCCAGTGCTTCATTTGCTATAAAGAGGGGCACAGATGCGCAGACTGTTCGTACAAGGACATAACTGACCTGAAATTCTGTACGCATTGTGGAGTAGGCGATCACTCCTTGGAGGATTGTCCTACTATGTTGGAAAAAATTAATATGAAAAAGAATGTTAATGTCTTGTCCTGTGTACAAAAGCATGATGTATTACATACTAAAAATCTGCATATTGTCACTCGTCAAGGCACAAAAACAGGGCCTGATAACCCCCAAATTAGCAAAATACAAGACACAAATAATTATCCAGACCCTATAAAACAAAAACACACCTATTAAGAGGCATCACACATATTTCAAAACATCACACAGCAAGAAGACATTATTCATAGTCGACTTAGCACGACACAGCAGTTAACCCATCTCATTCAAACAGATGAGTCGGTAGCCCACTTCATTGATTTATTGCATCAAATCAAAAGTACTCACCCTGAAAAACAAACTAAGAACATTTGCAACCTAAATCAAAAAGACAAAAATGATGTCGACCCTCTAGTTGACCTGGAAATCGAAGGTTTTCATGTCCGACAAGTGGTGCTTGATTTCGGGTCTCAGGTAAATATTATGACCTGGGACACATGGGAAAAGATGGGCAGACCTCGACTCTATGAGTTAGGAATTTATCTAAAACTAGCCGACCAAGGTCTCATTGAACCCATTGGGGTTTGGAAAAATGTAGACACGACCATAAAAGGAATATCAACCATGGTTGATTTCGAAATTATTGACCCAAAGGAAGGATCTAGCTCCTTCCCAGCCCTTGTAGGTCGACCTTGGGGTCGAAAGATGAAAGCTTCTATCTCTTTAGACAAAGAACGTATTAAGCTCAAAGGAAATGGCCAAAAGGTCATAGTACCTATCAATCCATCCCAAGGACAACCTTGGATTGAACCGATTGACGAGGAAGTCGATGTCCGACAACTTTATCAGATCCAGAACAATACCGACTATACTGAACCAAACACCCAAGGGGAGCTTTACTTAGGTAACCCAGAATCAGTTGGGTATAATTCAGAGGCTAAACTCTATGACTGGGAGATAGAAAACTACGAAACACAAGCAAGAGGGTGCTGGACTATTCAAATAGTACAGAAAAAACCCACCCGACAGTGCTTCATCGTATCAATTATACCTAAATTTTTTGAAAAGAAACTCAGGGAACGGCCTACCTTACAACCCATGAACTTAAACAATACTCAACTACCCCAGTATAAGGAGAGGGAATCCCCAGTCATGCATGTCGAACAAGTCTCTAAAAATATTGGAGAACATGGTCGGCTGCAAAGCTTAGTGGAAACATTTACAAGTCAAGCAGCTAGATGGTGGGATACCCATCAATAAAAACTATAGACCTGGACAACTGCTTCAACCTTCTTTGTCAAACAGTTTGGAGGGAATAAGTTAACACAGGAAGCCCAAATCCCTATCTTCACTCAAGGCCAGAACCTAGAAGACCACATTAGGTCTTGTGAAAAGGAGTAGAGAAGACTTGGTTACAAAGACGAGAGAGCCTGGCCCCATTTGTTTCCTTCAACCTTAGATGACTTACCTAAAAAATGGTATAAAATGGAGGAAGCTAGGGGAGAAACCTTCTTTTGGCAGGAATTGAGAGAAAAATTTATCAAAGACTTCCAGTTTACACCTCAAAATGAAAAATTGGATGAGACAGCACAGCAAATCAAACAATTCCTCCAACCGACTGTCCATCAACAGGTTAAGGACTGTAATACTATACAAACTATATCCCGACCACAGTCGACCCGCTTGCACTTAGAAAATCAACACACCACAGGCAAGAGCTTCAGCTGGAACCCTGACCACAGTGAAACTAACAAACCTATCTATTCCATCTTGAAAGTCGAGACCACAGATAAACCCGACATTGACAGAATGACTGCAGCCGATTTTCCTGCTACATTCTCACAGTTCAAAGAGGGAAGTCGGCCGATCAATGAAGCTAAAGCACCAGAGTGGCTGGATGCAAAAGTGAAAACCAAGGAGGTTGACATTTCAAATGACGACCGTCCAAAGATAGCTAAGATTGGAGACTATTGGAACGAACATCAAACCACTGAAATCATACACCTACTTAGAGAGTTCCAAGATGTCTTTTCATGGGACTACAAAGACTTAAAAGGACTAGTACAGGAAATGGGAGAGATGAAAATAGATACTAAACCTGATGTCCGACCTGTTAAGAAACGCCCTTATAAATTAGCTCATAAGTATAAGGAGATAGTTAAGAAGGAAATAAACAACATGTTAGCAGCAGGAATCATTTACCCCATCGACCAATCGGAATGGGCAAGTCCCATGGTCGTACAGCCTAAGAAACATGACCCGACTAGGTTAATAATTTGTGTCGACTTTAGAGAACTTAACAAAGTGACCCTAACAGATCCATTCCCAACCCCTTATGCTGATGAAATCTTGAATGAAGTGGCAGGCCATGAATTCTACTCATTCACAGATGGATTTTCAGGATATAACCAAGTACCTATAGCAAAGGAAGACCAGAAGAAAACAACATTTGTCTATGAATTTGGTTCTTTTGCTTATAGGGTTATTCCTTTTGGACTAAATAATGCACCTGCAGTCTTTTCCAGAATTGTTGTAAAAAATTTCTAGGAATACATCTATAAAACCATGGCAGTCTACTTCGACGACTGGACTATATATTCAACCCTAAAAGATCACTGCACATGGCTCCGACTTATGCTGGAGAGATGTCGACAGATCCAACTCTCCTTAAACATTAATAAATGTATCTTTATGACACCCATAGGGATACTCCTAGGACATGTTGTTTGCAAAGATGGTATTAAGGTTGATTTTGCCAAGATTAAAATCATCCTCGACTTGAAGCCTCCAATAAACCCTAAACAAGTTCAGGTGTTATTGGGACATACATGGTATTATAGGAAGTTTATCAGACATTACTCAGACATGACCTACCCTCTGGAAGAGCTGCTAAAAGAAGATCAAGAAGTTAAGTGGACAGAGGAATGCCAAATATCCTTCGACAAACTGAAGAGAAAACTGGTCGAAGCCCCCATACTTAAATTTCCAAATTGGTCGACCAAATTTCATGTGCATATTGATGCATCAGGAATAGCAATTGGCGCAATCCTGACTCAACCAGGAGATGATGGAATGGATTACCCTATAGTTTACAGCAGTCGAAAACTCAATAAGGCTAAAAAGAACTATTCGACCACTGAAAGAGAAGCCCTAGGTATGGTCTTTGCCCTTCAAAAGTATCGACATTACATGTTAGCTAACCCCTTCATATTTTACACCGACCATCAAGCTTTGAAGTATCTTGTTAATAAACCCCTTCATCATGGAAGAATTTGTCGATGGCTACTTCTCTTTCAAGAGTTTGAGTTTGAAGTAGTGGTCCGACCAGGAAAGCTCAATGTCGGGCCCGACCACCTATCCCGGATCGACTCAGGAGAGGAACCGATCGGAGTCGACGACGACTTGCCGGACGCACACCTATTTCGTATAGAATCGGTACCAAAATAACTGGAGGATATTGCTCAGTTCTTGGAGATAGGTCAGGCACCAGAAGGCCTGAACACTAAGAAGAAGCAAATCTTAGCTATGATGGCTGGCCCTTACAGCCTCATCAACGGATTTCTATACAAAATGGGCTTAGACGATGTTCTTAGAAGATGTGTACTCACCCATGAATGAGACCAGATCATGCACGAAGCACATTATGGACCTTCAGGAGGACATTTTCAAGCAGACACAACTGCCAGGAAAATCCAACAGTCTGGATTATGGTGGCCGACACTTCACAGGGATTGTAAAAATTTTGTTAGTCGATGTGATAGATGTCAACGACTTGGTCGACCACTGTTGAGCACAGAAATTCCCCTGATCTCTGTAAACCCTAGTCTCACATTTGAAATTTGGGCTATAGACTTCATAGGACCATTCCCTATCCCAGCCCGACGATCAGGTGCAAGATATATCATCACTGTAGTGGAGTATGTTACTAAATGGGCAGAAGTTGAACCTGTTGAAACATGTTCAAGTGAGGTAGCTGCTAAGTTCATCTATGAAAACATTATTACTCGATTTGGATGTCCACTCGCATTGATCAGCGACCAAGGATCTCACTTCATTAACAAAACCATCAAAAATCTGACTGACTAGTTTCACATCGACCACCGTCGAAGTACAGCATACCATCCTCAGTCGAATGATGCGATTGAAGCCTTCAACAAAACATTGACAAAAGGGTTAACTAAAATATGCAATACCGACAAAGACGACTGGGATGAGAAAATCCTTGCAGTCTTATGGGCATACAGGACTGCGTATTAACGGTCGACCGACCAAACTCCCTTTCGACTGGTATATGGACAAGAAGCAGTCGTCCCCCTACACTTCCGATAGCAGGCACCTATTGTAGCTCAACTACTACATGTCGATGTCGAGCATGCAAGAAAGGATCGACTGTTCCAACTCAGTAAGCTGGAAGAACATAGAGTTATGTCTCTTCAACACCAGGAAATTCAAAAACAACAGCAGAAAGCCTGGCACAACCGTAACATCAAGAACAAAAACTTGTCGGCCGGTGACCTTGCCTTACTCTATAACAGTCAAGTAAAAGGAAAACCAAAGAAACTGCACACAGAATGGATGGGACCCTATGTTGTCGACGAAATACACCCCAATGGTTCAGTCCGACTAAAAACATTGCAAGGCCTAGTATTTCGGAAGCTCATCAATGGAGCCCGACTTAAACGGTACAGAAAAAAGAAAAAATGAAAATAACGACCGTAACTGTCACCCAAAACCTATAAAAAGTTAGAAAAATTCCAAAAACAAAACAATACACTCAAAAACACCCGGCATGACAGCAACTCACCCCTTCGACAACCGACATCATTTTCATCGACCATCTTCATCGACCAGTCATGCCGACCATTTTCATCACCGACACCGATCGTCGACCTCGAGAGTCCCATCACACATTAATGGCCTCGAGCGCCAAACCAGATTCACCAAATCGCACTCGAGTATTGCAGTTGGAATGTCAAGTTCGCCATTAATACAACCAGTTCGACACTCCACCATTCCCACGCCTATAAATAATGGACTCTCGAAGGTTCATTCACCACACCCCTTACACACAGAGCCCTCGCATCCTCCATCGACCGGGACCCACGAACCCTATCAAAATTCCGACCAATCAGACATCATGGCACCCAGACTCACCCGAGCCGCGGCTAAAGCAAAGGAGTTGCAGGCAGAGGACACACCCTTGGTCCAAAGACTGAAGAATATCAAAACTGCCAAAGTCTAGGAGGGTCCATTTTAGAAACTCTGGGCAGAAATCCAAGAGTGGGCATATGAGGACAATAAAATGACCCACGCCGCTGAAAAAATCAGGAAGAGAACCATTCTCCAATACCCTAACGCACCACTGATGGCAAGCTTCGGTGGGACAAAAGAGGTAGCGTTTAAATTCATCATCGGTCGCTACCACAACGGTCGGTTTTATTTCGACCAACTGATTGACATCACCGGGGATGTTATCTCCAAACTTACAGGTCTGTCGAACCAAGGCGGCCCGGTACCTGTCGGCATCAAAGAAGGTTTGGTCCAGGAACTTACAGGCACACCCACTGGGAAAAACTCGAAGGGACTGATGATCGGCTAGATTACGACAAGAACCCCACAAATTGTGGCAAAAATCATCGCAGTCACCCTTACACTGGCAGGTCGAAGCAGCGACCTCAAACTGGAGATGCTGGAGGCGGTCGACACAATCGCATCCGACGGAAGAATCTACCGATGGGGAGACTGTGTCACCGACATGGTCAAAACCATCTGTGAACGTTTCCAGGAGACGGGAGGTATCATCAAATTCCCCTCCCTGATTATCTGGATAGTCATGTATCATTTTTTTTCCGGAAGGTAGTCCAGTCTTCCGGGAACCGACTAGATTTGACATGCACAGGTTCGAACCCTTTTCACAAAAAGGCACCCTGCATGAGTTGGCACAGGGGAAAGTCTTCTTGGATACTTGGTTCCAGCAGTTGAAGGTTCGGACGACGAGGTGGATGGTACCCCAGAACATCCGACGAAACCTCCCTGCTGACTCACATATCCAGTTAGCACTTGACCATACATCAGTATGGTACATGCGAGGTCAAGACCCCAAAGCACAAGACCTCGACTACTACCCGACAGTTGAACAGATTTTCAGAGAGTTGACCCGACAGGAAGGAACAAAGGTACCAATTACGGAGGCTGCCAAACAGGTCGACTTCTCTACCATCGAACCGCTGACAGACCAGGAGAAGGAGGAGGACTACGAGCTTAATCTGTATATTAGTACATTTGTGTCGGAGGATACCCCGACCGTGACCACTAGTCGGGTACACATTACTGTCAAACCTCCGACTGCACAGGTCGTCGACCCCCAGCCGATAGAACAACAACAACCAACAATACAAACACAGCCAACAGTGCAACAAACAACTCCTCCGGCTCCAGCAATCGTCAAACCCACTCAAGAACCGACAGGTGAAGTCGAAGCTGACGAACCTGAGTATTCCCTATCCAAAAGCACCATCAAGAAGCTGGCTAAGGAGATAGCGATCGCTAGGAAATGACTCAAGACTCAAAAACAACAAACAGGAAGGGGTAAGCACAAGCTTATTCTTGACTCGTCCGACGATGAGGAGGAACTAGCAGTCGCGGCTGTCGACATTGTCGAAGATGCCTGCGCCAATAAAGTGTCGGTGGAAACCCAATTTCAATGATATCTCGAGGCCGGCGCTCCAGAAGGTCGGCCCAAGAAAGCCAAAACATAACAGATGCTTGAAAACGTCGTCGACCTTGTGTTGACCCCCCCTCCTCCATCTCCGACGCTTGTAGTCGAAGAACGAGCACTGGAAGAACAGTTGGGCGGCCCCATGGAAGAATATCAAAGAGCAATTCCGGAGGCACTCAGAGCCAGGTTCGATAAGGACACTGAGCTTAAATCCTTCTTCGCGACGCTTCCTGCACTGTTCCAGTCGGCACAGAAAATACGGACAACAACTCCTCTCAAAGAAAACAAACATATCTACACCCAAGAAACAACAACATTTACCAGGATCGACGATGGAGGAGACATGATTGGAGACATCCATTCTGTCACAGAGAAAATCGACGCCGACGCCCAGAACGAACCACCCACGTCACCATCGGAAGCAGGTATCTCTTTCGACCAAAGTCCACCACACAGTCCTGTCACCCTTTTGACCCCTGACCATTCCCCCACTCCGTCTCCACCTCCACCACCATCATCTCCACCACCTCCGCCACCTCCTGATTCACAGCCAAAACCACCATCAGTTTCCCAGCCGGAAGTGTTCATACTACCTCCTCAAACAGAAAAACCACCGTCCCCCATACCCCCTCCTAAAAAAGAAACACCCCTGACTTCTATACCACCTAACCAAGCAGAGAAACCCTCGGCCTCCGTTCAACCAACCACAGATCCAACTTCAACTACTGCAGGTACCCAAGAGCCACAGACAGACACCCAAAAGAAAAAGAAAGAGCACCATAGAACATCTGGCTTGAAGATTAGCCTAAGAGACGCAAGTTCGTTGACCAACACAGAGGTCGGCCAACTGATCAAAACCTTGGCCAAAGAGTCAAAGAAGAGGACGGTCACCAAAAATAAAGAGCTCAAAGACAAGGAGGCAGAACAGGTCGAGTTTCTCGGTAAATGCAGGTCTCTTGCACAAACTGTCGTCCCAGGCCCGGTCGACGTTGCTACAGATGGACCTCTGGAAAGGGCGTATCAGCTTTTTGAAGGCTTGGTGTCGACCATCTAGACACATCTCCAAGAGACTAAGGCAGAGCAAAAGGAAGAGACCACCCGACTCCTCTTGACCCAGCACACTACATTTTCGGAGGCTTACAAAGTCTTACAGGACCATATGGAGGAATCCATTGTTACTGAGGAAGTACTAAGAGACTAGCCTACTCATTATGGGCAAGTCTATGATCAAACCAGGCAGACAAGACAAGGTATTCAGGCCTTGGAGGGACGTAAGTCGATGGAGGCAGAAATGAGGCAGACCATTGAAGAGCAGATTGTGATGGAGAATAGCAAACTGCAGAAGCTGGAACGAGAAGCTCACCAGTGGTTTTAGCAAGCCCTTCCAAACTTAGAGAAGGTTGACAACATCTACCCGCAGATGAAAAGACTCCTTGATGCTGCAGAAGAACAGAACCAAATGTTGGGTCCCAACATGGAGAACATTGCAGAAATGCCCATGGCAGAAAAGATGTCAGCACTGTCAAGTCTAAATACTCTAACGATCGACATTCAGAAAGCCTTGCAGACATGGACAGACTTCCAACATCATCTTGCCGTCACTGCACCAGCAATAGTCGAAGTATGCGTCCAGAGAAGACCAACTATCCGTCTGCACAGTCCACCTCAGTAGCCGTTTTGCAGGGTCCGACCAACACTAACAATTTTTGTACCTCCCTGTTTCTTCGGGACGAAGAAACGTTTTGTTCGTGGGGGAGATGTAGAAGGAGCAAATCGACATAAGTCGACTTGAACGAAGACCGACTTAGTCAGCCAACTAAGTCGGTCGGCCGACTAAACTAGTTAATTAAGTCGGCTAACTAACAGTCGTGTCGGTTCACCGAACCGACAGGTAGTTATTTTGTAACTGTTTGTAACTTGTATATATTAGGCTGTTGAGCCACACAAGAACTCAGTTCAGTTCTGTGCTTTGTATGAACTCATTATAATAATATATACTGTTCTATCCTATCTGTTCTTGTCTTCTGTCTCTGTTTATATTTATGTATGTTTTAGTATGTATTATTGGTAACCTTATGTGATCTGTGAGATTACAACAATCTTCACTTCCCATATTTTCTTCTTGAGATTCTATTCAAGCTTATTCTTGTGAAAATTCTTTCCACAATCTATTGAACTTGATTAACTTCTTCCTAGCACAGATTCCTTGGATGAAAGAATCCCATGACCTAGGGAGACCATTCAAGGTTGTCATCATAATTTCTGCATTCTCCACTTCTTCATCTACTGCTTCAAGTTGTTCTTTGATTTGGGAGACCCTTGTGAAATATGACTGGATGGTTTCCCCATTATGGATATTTACAGTCTTCAACTGGTTCCTTAGAGTCATCTTCCAGTTTATGTTCTTCCCTTCAAATAGTTTGGTTATGGCATCAAACATGGCTTTAGGTGTCTTGAGGGAGTACACCTGTGGTATGAGGTGATCTTTGATTGAATCAGCAATAATCCTCTTTTCCATAACCAACTTCTTCTTATATAAGGCCTTAGCATCATCTTCCTCTAGAACTGGAACCTCCTCATTGATGAAGGAGTCCAACTCATTTTCTTCCAGGACCAGGGAGATCCTATACTTCCAGGCTAGGAAGTTATCAGCTCCCTCAAGCTTTTCATCAATCTTGGTATGAGGAGACATCTTAAATGAGAACCTCAAATGGAAATATAAAATATTTAGATCTTACCAGGTCAAGATGTCGGATCTAGATTTGAAGCTGAATTTCTGCAGTGCTGGTTCAAAAGCAGATTAGGGTTTGACTTTCCCGAATTTCTGTCCTACCAAATGCTTTGATATTGATCTCTAAACTTTTATTTTGGGGAAGAGATCAATCCAGGCCTAGGATCACTCAAAAATTCCACTTCTGTGGAAAGCCCTAATTTTCGGCAGTAGTGTTGGGTCCAAAATTGAAAAAGCTCAGAATCAGATTCTATTCTGATAGAAAGATGCGCCCTAGGGAGGAGAGTCATCCCAACCTTCTTTTGCTGAAAATACGTGGAGAGAGATCCAAAAAATAGGAAGCCCTACTTCTCATAGTTGCACAGTGTCTTCTTCTTAGGTTATCTTTGATACTATGTTATATTTTTAAAATTAAGCTAGAATTATATTAGGATCTTTTAACTGAGAGAATAACAAGCACAACAATCAAGCACAAGAGACAATGAACACAGTGTTTTTCCTCGAGGAAACCATAAATGGAGAAAAACCTTCAACTTCCTCAGAGATAGAATTGGCACCAAAAGTAAAACCCAAAACAGTAAGATGATCTCCCAATAGCAGTAGCCTCTTTCTTTCTAGCCCCAACAACTTCTTCTCCCTCAGTTATGCGCTACAAATGAGTGTGAGTGAGTGTGTGATAAATAGAGAGGCTCACTCTATATTTCTACTAATTCTTGACTTGACAATAACTCACTAGGGCTGACTTCACTAGGTGACTCTAACAACCCTAGGGCCCCGTAATTTCGGGGACTTTAACCCTTGAACAATAGGAGGGTTACCCACATTGACTTGACATGACTTGTTTATATTATAGAAACTCCCGATCAAAACATCGGCGCATGACATGACTCAATTACATTATAAACATTTCCTGGAATAAACATCGGGGTACAATACATAAGAAATACAAGTGAATACATTCTGAAGTTACAATTACATCAACAACTTCACAATGGGTGGATTTATAATTATACAATTTTTTCGACACACTTTTCCATCTTTCATGTGATTAGTCCAAATGTTTCAAATATTATGTTAGTCCAAATATTTGCAGTCTTTTGTCCTTTTACCATGTGCTACCTTGTGGATTTGATGTCTTCACCCCATTGGTCACTTTGGTGTCCACGTTACCATTGTGCTTGGTCTTTGACTTACTATGGGTGTGCTGAAGGGTCATGTAAAGATGGAATAGTTGAACCTAACTTAGGAGGAAGGGTATCACAAATATTGAAATGGACACCATAACCTTGTTGTAGGCCAATAATTCCATATGTAAAGGCTCATTTGATGGCATGGGGCCCACACATAGTCCACGAGTCCTAAAGGAAAACACTGTGGCTTCAAACTATCTATTTTGACCTTGGACTATGTATAAAGTTATTATAACCATCCTTAATGTACTAAAATCAAAATGGCCATCATATCTTGATCACATGACAATTATTCCCTTTATAGGACCTTTTGTGGTGTCTAAGGGACAGGATGATGTCTCATGAGCTCCATAGACAAAAATTATGTTATAATACCCTACATTTTTGCACTGAACCACATCACCGACACCAAGAACCATGTCTAGTGTTCTAAACTTCAAAACTAGCACCATATCCCACTTCCAAGACAAAGATTCCCTAATAAGGGCTAATATGGTGGTTTGGGACCACACACATGGACCATATATCCATAGTAAAATGACACAGTGTAAGGTCTTAGATTTTTCATTATACCATGGAATGGTCCTCAAGTTCCATCCCTAATGTACCCCTCCTCAACTTATTGGCCATATCTCACATGTAGGAAAAGGATTCCCTACACGTGCCCTATGCAATGATGTGGGTTACTATACAAAGAACACGAGCCCCATAGGAAAATGTTCTATCCCAAAAACATGGGTTTTGTTATCAAACAAAGGATTAGTGACCAAGAAAAATCCATGATGTGATGAATCTAAAAATAGACACGATATCCCTATCACAGGAAAAAGATGGACTAAGGCCTCATGGATGTCCTATGTAGAACCCAAAAGCCGCATGTTATGGACTAAAACTCTAGATATTCACCCTGTAACATGAATTGGGTCATGAGAACCATCCTTGGTGTACTAAACCTTCAAATGTGATACCAAATCTCAATCACCTTCCAAATATTTCCTATGTATGGGATATGTTGTGGGATTTTCAAATGTGATATAACCACCGCCCCCAAAAGTCCAAATTCTCATGACTTTTAAGGGAGGTTTTTTTAAATCGCCTTAAAATGACCTTTAGGGGGGGTTTCATTCAACCCCCCCCCCCAAAAAAAAATCCATGACAATTGGAATTTTGAGGGTGACTTTATCACAACTACCCCAATAAGTCCGAATTCCCATAACTTTTGGGGGAAGCTTTAAAACAAACGCCCCCAAAAGTCCAATTATAATTCCATTTGGGGGAGACTTTCAAACAATCACCCCCAAAAGTACAATTATTATGAATTTAAAACAACCACCCCCAATAGTTCATTTATCATTACTTTTAGGGTGGGGGGGTTTAAAAACTACCTAAAAATAACCTTTAGGGGGGGTCTTTCCAAACCCCCCCCAAAAAAGTCTTGAGAATTGGAATTTTTTTTTGGGGGGGGAGGTTTTAAAAACCACCCCAAAAAGTCCAATTCTTAGGACTTTTGTGGGGGGTATCAAAATTGTCACAAGGTAAAACTTCCTTGAAAATGTCTTTAGGAGGGGTTCTTTAAAAACACCCCTCCAAAAGTCATGAGAATTGAACTTTTGGGGGTTGTTTTAAATCAACCGCCCCAAAAAGTCTAATTATCGTGAGTTTTTTATTTTTTTTGGGGGGGGAAGGTTCTAAAAACCACCTTTAGATCTTTCTAACGCCCCCCCCCCCCCAAAAAAAAAGTCCTGATAATTGGACTTTTGGGGGCAGTTTTTTAAAACCGCCCCCAAAATTCCAATTCTCAGGACTTTTAAGGGGGTTTTTAAAGAACCGCTCCCAAATACCTAAATACTTTTTTTTTTTGGGGGGGGGGGGGTGTTATAAAAACCACCTTAAGCTAAGACCACCCCCAAAAGGGTATTTTGTTGTAGTGCTTTTACCGATACATTCAACTATACAATTATCATAAACATAGTCAAGTTGTACTATTTTCTTTCCTATCAAGTCTCTATCAATATTCCAATGACATACTTCTCGAGGTTGTTCCGAGGTTGACAACAACCCACTACTCTCAATCTACAAGGATATCCTCTGTTTTGAAATTTCAAAGCTCAAAATTCTTTCCATTGAGCTTTTTAATTTCTATCCGTGAACTAATTGTCACTCTAACTAAGAATCAATGCTCTAGAACTCACACTAAAACTAATATTCTCTATATCCAGGATCAAACCAAAAAATCCCCAACAACAAAGGTGTCTCCTTGAAGCCAAATTTAGCTTTGATACCATGTCAAGTATTTCAATACTTCTTACAGTGATTACGCATAATTATTCTAACAGTTAGATAAAACACAATTTAACAATGGCACAAACATAGTCACATAATGCACATCAATTTATTAACTAGTCACATAATGGCTCATCTATTAACAACTCTCTTAACCAATGTTTACAACAATGATTTACTAGATCACAATAGAATGAGTTCACTACACTCCACTTGTTTTCTCATATAAGTATTGTGTCATACAGTATTGTCCTGTTACATTCATATTTCCGTAACTTCCTATTTATAGATGCAACACTCTAATTCATGACAACTAACTACTTCATTAATGGCAATCCATAAATTTATAATAAATTTCAGTTATTCTATTACACTTGAATTGACTAAGTCAATATTAGTCAACTTCCAGTCAATATTCTTGTTGTCGAAGTGTTCATTGTTTTCCTACCCTCTTTATGGTCATTGAATCTACATCGATCAGTCGACTATTTTAGTCACCAAATCGACCTGACTTTTACCATATGTCGAATTCAATTCCAGTTGATTACTAACTTGAGCCATTGATTTACATGAAAAGGATATTAAATACCCAATATGGTAACAAAAATTCAATACTATTAATAATTTCTTCCAATAACCACTTAGGAGAATTCATTTGGCTTAGCAATTCCAATTCTCCACTATCTTTGACAATTGCTTGACTACCTTCAATAAAATTCCTTTTTAGTAGTGTTATTAGAATTTTTAGTTGCAAACATTGTATGTGCTTTGTATGATGCAATGAATTCTATATTCTCTTGAATTGGTCCATCATCTTCTTAAATAACATTGACATGATGATCACCATCATGTAATGGATGACAATGTCCTTGAGAGACGATGAACATGTTTTCCACAACATTTTAATCTTCCTCGCCATCATAGATATTGAGTGGCTGAATTCTAAGTCACTTAAATCCAATGATAATATTGGAGGATGAAAGAACGCATTAAAAAGCTCAAACTTCAAACCCTTCTACCTCTATCCCTAGGTTCTTTTCCATCCATTGTGCTCTCTCACATGAAGTAATTCTTGAAACACCCAAAGAAACTCACATATAGGGTTACAATTGGTGAGTAGTGTGTGCATGAAACATCAACAACTCTATGCCTATGTAGGTTGTGTTGCCCTCTTTCTTCTTCTTTTCTCGACCCGCAGTTCAATCACTCAAAACAATACCAACATGACACCCCAAGACATCGGCTCGACAGATCAAGATCAGTAGACAACACCCGTGAAGCATGCACAGTCTCACCCGAGATATCTTAATGGGTAACTACCAGAACCATGTTTCTATAGTTGGTGAAGAATTATAGTTCCTTGGCACATGACCAAGGTGCTCGACAAAGATGATGGGATGGAGTCTTTCATCTTGCGACAACGAGATAGCTACTTGCCACAGTCTGCCTTTGCAACACAATAGTGTATTTAGGCCTTAATAAATGGTGCAAGGGTGCGACGCATCCTACCCCTTACACTCTACAGACAGTGCACGACTTATATTTATACTTAGCAAATTAACCATAACTGTCTACACAACATTTCAACAGTAATTTTGAACACTCATACATTCATACTTGTGACATTCATATAACACAACTGTAACTATAATAATGTAAGATACGCAAAAATCAATATAAGCAAACATCCACATAAACATTCACCATTCAACAACATTCATCCATATAACACAAGAAATAACGTGGAAACCCATTTGGGAAAAAACACCAAGGTGCTCTTCATCTGGCATGAGAAATGGATATAGCACCTTGCAGTCTGCAACTTGCATATTGTTTTTAAGATATGTCTTTCTGACTCAATCTTATTTCTCTCATGCTCTATGGTTTATTCTTCTATCTACTCCTACTGATCCGCACATAACCTGGATCAACTCTTCTACTCTATTAGCGGTCTGTGCACACAGCTGCAAGATTCGTGGCTCAACAGCCCTCTACTTTTACTATCTAGCCAACTTACTTAACTTACATAACCTTCTGAACCCTTATACAGAGTGGGTTTCTCCTACTTATAGTATCTACGAGACCACACAAGGTCGAATGAGTACAACTCAGTTATTACAGACTCAACAACTTACAAAATATCTCTATTACATAAATGTCGGCCTATACCTAGCCATGAAATTCATGGAAGACATTAACCACAGCTTTAACTAGCTGCGAAAATGTCTTTCAGCTTCCCTGTACTGGTCATAACTAGCCGCAAAAATTGTCTTTCCATCTTCTGCTGGTACATCCTTCCACTATCTTCCTTGATTTTCATCTTTTTTTTTCTTTAAATCTTCTACCTGGCTCTTCCATCGACTCATATCTACCTTCCTCGTCCCATCTTCCCTTCCGCTCTTCCTCTGTCACACTCATGTTTTATCTTCCTGCGGCAGTTCCTTGATTCCCTTTTTGACCTGTTTTTACCCTTTTGTGTGCGCACTTTTCCTCTTTAAATGCTTGCACATCTAATTTATCCTTATATACTTTTCCTTATTTTCCTAGCTCTTCTCCTAGCCCAACAGGCCCCCAACACTCACATGTGGCTCATCCCGAGCCACTAAGAAAAAAGGGACTTCTCCACAAAATTTTGTGCTGCAAAACTTCATATTTTCCCAAAAACTTATGTTTATGTACCGGCTGCACCACAGGACCAATCTTGTGCTGTAATTCCTTCAAAAGTTGATGTACCAAAGCAACATTTTCGTTGACTTTCTCAACTTGTTTCTCCAATTGTTACACTCGGTCGGAACTGATGTGTTCCGATGATCTTGCTTCTAGTGACTGCGCAATATGCTGCACGAGATGAATAAGCCCTATCACCCACACTGATTCTGACTGATATGTTTCCACCTCCTCATTCCTAGTGCACTCTTGGTCATGCAGGGCTTGAGCTTCCTTCTGAAGTTGTTTGAACTCAACTATCTTAGTAACCTTCTCCTACAACGAGAGCTTCTTCATTATTTCCTTCGCAACAGTGATTTTCTGATCAGCTTTCTACGCATCCGCGTTGATCTTCTCTCTCGTATCATCATCCAGAAGTGCCTCCCATATAGTGTAAATGGCTTCAATTGCCTTAGTGCAGATATTTTCTCCGTCACATATCTTCGCAACAGCCTCAGACACTGCTTTATCACGTTCCTCAAACACCTTTGGAGGTGCGCTTGGCACTTTCCTGGCTTGAAGCTCCTCAACCTTCTTCTTTAACTCTACTGCAATCCATGATAGCCGGGTAACTTTAGCTACTGAATATTCATCTTCCTGTCCTGCTTCTGGTGGGAACCCAATGACTGTGCCCTTAATGGTCTCATCTAGCGCAACGCGACTTTTCTTACACGCCTCGATTTATTTTTCTTTTTCCCTAAGGCGGACCTTGTGCCCCTCATTTTCTTTCTCTTTTTCCCTAAGGAGGACCTTGCATGCCTTCGCCTTCCTTTGTTGTTTTGTTGCATGATAGGAAACAACATTCTCCCTCAACCATATTTCTGACATGGCTGCTTGTTGAAAGCCATACACTTCACTCAATGCAAACTTGTAGAAGTCTATGTGCAATCTGTTAAACTGCTTGACAATATCATCAAATGCACTCATCTCCGTCCCTATTTCCAGTGCATGTCGCTGGATTTGTACTTTGATCGACAACACTAGCTCTGGTGTAACTAATGGAACACTGGGATCCACGCCATATGTCTCAGCCTTAACAATGGATTTGACCTCATTAATGGTATCTACCAGCTTAGGAAGGTGGTTCCCAACTTGATTATCTATGTTTACCTGTTGCATCTTTAGAATGCTGAGCCTATCCTTGGAGACCTTAGCTACAACATCTGCTAGCATGTGAATATCCTCCTCGGTCAAGGTATTCATGTTAGCTATTTTGCTATCTTTCCTCTTCTTGTGCGCTGGCTCCTGTCTTTGCTGTTGTGTTTTCTCTTGGGTCTAGACATTCTCCTGACTAGGTGTGCACTCTGAATCATCATGATCAGAGCCACCATCACCACCAACATTATCTTCTTCCTCCTCTTCTTACGACTGATTATCTTGACTGTCGCCTTCATTCTTCCCTTGTCCACTTTCCTGATCATTGCCTTGGTTCACTGGTGGGTCTTCTTGGTGTTGTTCTTCAGGAAACCGCTCTTCCAGTGGGTCGTGCCATTCATCTGACCACTCTTGGAAAATTGAATTCACATCATCATCAGTGATCATAAACTTGACATTGTGTGCTTGTTTTGCTGGGTCGTTCTTCGGCTCCAAAATCATATTATGCACGCCGGCTTGGAAATTTATGAAGGTCACATACCTGTGCACTCTCGCGTGTCGTATTCTATGGGTTCGCCTGATGACGTCACGTAACGCCTCAATGTGCAAAAAAAAATCGATGTTATTATCCATCTAGTGGGCCTTGTTCTTCTTCCTCTCCCATAAGTTTTGATACTTTGCACCAACGCAAAGTAATGGGACATCCATTTACTGGTAGTCCGGCGGGTTGGACCACAGAATGAACGATATTAGGATGAGCAGCCAAGAGTAGCGAAATTTGTGATTAGGCTCCTCCTGTGCTTGCTGTGCATCATCTATCAGTTAATTGAGTAGAAACTGTGACCAATTGAAAACCACTCCTTGTTCGCACAGTTCTGCAAGCTCTATGTCTCCAGCAGTACATTGATTTGGCCTCATCTTGTGCAACAATTTACAAGAGAGGAGTTTTGCAATGAACCACACTATTTTGTCCTCAATAGGGGTAATCGTAAATCCCCTCCTCGTGCGCTGAAGGTTATACTTTTGCTTCATCTTGGTGGTGTCTTTTTGGTTCAAATACGGCGTGGGATATTTTCTTGTCGTTGGCAGACCTTTAATTGAAGAAATAAGCTTGACAGTGACTGGTTATGGTTGGTCGAGCCATAGGAATCCTCTATGGAAACAAACCAGAAGTTGTTTCATGAATGTATTAACCTGTACACTATGGCCGAAATGCGGCATGAATAGCAGGTCCAACAGTCCCACGTTGGCGATGCCAGTAGCCCACTACATCGGTACTGAGACCTGCACTTGAGTCGGTCCGGCTTGATTTGTAGTCATGCAGTTGCTTATTTCCAAGCCAAACTGCAGGCGAGTGTCGACATCCTTAAATGCCAACCCGGTGATCTTTGGAATTAGATTCATCAGCAAGGGTACATTGTTAGGGATTCGGGGCGAGACTAAAAATTTGGACCCTTTCTTTGGAAGTGTCACCTCCTCTGCATCAGTTCTCCTGGGATGAACATAGTGCGAGAAGTATTCTTATTCCCTCCTGGCACTCACGTCTCTACAAGGTGGTGAATCCTTATTGGCAAGGGTTTTGGGGCAAGTGAGTTGCACAACACCGTGGAGGCTGTGCAAGCTCACGCGACACCACGCAAGGAAAAGATAGCGTGATGGGTGGAAAACAAACTGTTTTTGAATATTTTATGCATATTTTTGTATCGGTTGACCGCATTTTGTGCATATAGGTCATTAGTGGTTAAATCAATTAGGCGTTAGGTATAAGTGGACCATGAATGTAAAGGCACATGCCTATATATAGAATTAGAATTTCAAATGAGAAGGACAAGCGGTGGAGGTTGTACAAGTTGTAGTAGAGAGCAAGTGAGAGATTGAATCTTGTGTTATCTGTATGCGATCTCGTGGGTCGATCTTTTTCTTGCTATTGTTTTGGATCTATTGCACAGAAATTAGTATGATACGATAGATGTTGAGCTGACTCACTATTGTCTTTTGTCTCTTTTTGCTTTTATGAGCTGCAATGTAAAAGATGAATGTCTGATGATTCTGTTTTATGAATGAATACTATGATACTACTACGATGAATAAATGAATGATGCAATCTATTAGATCTTTGGTTGTAATGGTAGATCTGTTATGAATGATGCAATGTCTAATGAATGGTTCTGTTAGATATGATAGCTAAGATGATGAACCGATGCTGCCCGAAATCCTCCTCCTTACTACAGAAACTTGTTTCCGACAGCTCTCACTAGAACATCTCAAGTGAGACTTGATCCGCTCCGCGAGTGTTGCCGGGTAGGGTAAAACCTGTCTAGGCCGGTGCTCAGGGAGATCACACAAGCTGAGTATCGATAGAGTGGGAACCCTTGTCGATAGGGCTTTATTGGATGGTTTGTGCCAACAAATGGTTCCATTACCGGGATCTCGTTGAGACTGAGAGGAGGATATGGTGTGGCATCCGACAGAATCAGAGATTGAAGATTGGTTCGACCTAAGATTGTGAGAATTCCCTGAAGCCAAGAAACAGAACCCGAAGTTGACAACAAATGGATTGTTTGCGAGGTACATACACGATGGTCCTCATGAATGGTTTTTCAGTGAGTTTCCTATCATATTATACGAGTGGCTGGCGCAACTTCCAGGGAGGAGAGCCGACATCCTAGACCCCCGCACTAATTCAAGAACTACAAGAGATTGGGAACATGGCATCGTGGGCTGTTGAAGTTTGGTTGGATATTATTATGGAAGGATACATCACTGAGTTTGCGCTTGATACTAATAAGTCCTACAAGGAAGCAGAATGAAAATTCTTCAATGGACCACGAGGTAGGTTCTTACTATCGCTTCAATTGTCAATCAAGATGCTTGTTTGTGAAAAGGGCATACTAAAAATGCACCTCGAATAGTAAAAATCTAGTGTGCGGAGGCTGTGAACACCATGATAGAAGGGGGGCGACGAATGGAACAATAAAGGGTAGATGGGTGTAAGTTTCTATGAGAATGTGAGGGAAGCAGAGGAAGAGAGTGGTTGTACAAGGGGAGGAGCAAGGTTTCGAGTGGAAAAGAGGCATAGGATAGGGGAAGGTCCTGTTGCGATTGTAATGCAAGACCGCGAAGGACAAACACATGGGATAAAGCGACCCTACAGTGATGAAGGGGACGAGCAGACCTAGTCTATGCCTAGGGTAGAAGCAAGGTCAAACCCCGATAGCAACATGTGCACACCTCCACGCACTACTCCACCTTCAGGAATATATACACAATCTACGTCGACGTGTCCAACGTGCTAAGCAACATCTGTAGGAAGAAGGCCTAGGATGTCGGGAGATGATATGAAGCTACCTATGTTCCATGGAAACGACATTGATGACGCAGAGCATTATTGGTTCTTATGTGAGGCATTCTGGACTGCCAGACAGACTACAGATGATGATGTAAAGAAAGGCCAATTAGTGACCACCATTCGGGGTCATGTGCTTGATTGGTATGTGAGATTCATACATGTTTCGCAAGGGACCACTACGAAGACTTTGGATGAGATTCGAAAGGGATTGCTTGAAGAATTTAAGAAACCAAAATCTGAAGCACAGTACATTATGGAGATGAATGAAATAAAACAATTCTCTCATTAGAGAGAATTTGAGGTAAAAAATGGGCCTCCTAAGAGATGTACTACAAAAATATAAGATATATTAAAATATTAAGAGTTAGGGGTTTTATGGAGTAGGTATATATGACAACTCATCTCCTACACTACTTTTTATGCACAATATAAATAACCATGGTTGAGTTACTTTTCTAAATTGACTATAAATAAAATTAATAAAATAACTCTACAATGATGTGACTAAGATTCATTGTAAATTCCCAAATAAATTATTGTCCTTCAGCATTTATTTGTATTGAACTTGTAAATAAAATTAAACAAAAATGAATTTAATTTATATGCATAACTAACATATTTTTTTTCATATAAATATCATTCATGACTTTAATTTATTTTAAAAGGACAAGATTATATATATATATTAATTTGACATTATGATATTAAATACAATTGAGTGAATATATAATTTAAAATTAAAAAACATGAAAATGACAATATATTATTTTATAAAAAAATGTGAAAAGACATTTTTATGAATTATGAGTACTTTACTTGAAAATGACAATAATATTATTTTATGAGAAAGTGAATTGTGAGTACTTTACTTGAAAATAACAATAATATTATTTTATGATAAAGTGTGAAATGACTTTTAGTGTGAGTACTTCACTTTATGACTTGAAAGTACTTATACCACTACCTTGGTTAACTATGGGTTTTCATCCACCATAGAAAATGTGACAAATAAGCATTCTTAACTCATGCAATGCCACCTCAACCATGGGGGATGATGTCATCTACTAGAATGTAATTGGTTGATTTTTATAGTACATTTTGGTCCTTTTGAGGCCCATTTTTGACCTCAAATTCTCTCTAATGAATGATCCACTTTGGGACTTGGACCAGAGGTTTAAGATGCAGATGGCATAGGTCAGCTTTGATATGAGTGACATCCATCACAAATAATGTTTCATTGCAGCATTGGTCCCTCATATCCGACATCCATTGATGGAGCAAAATATCGCAACACAGAGCGAGGCTCTGGAAGTTGCAATGAAGCTGGAGGCTTCACTTGTCAGATAAACTGTAGTTGGCATGAACCAAATCCAGGCACAGCTAGAGAACCTGATGCTTCAGTTGCAGGACATCAAGAAGATGAAAGAGGAACAAGATGACCTGTGGTGCCGCTCGGTGTCATG
Organism: Pseudotsuga menziesii; assembly: GCA_001517045.1. Lineage (NCBI taxonomy): Eukaryota > Viridiplantae > Streptophyta > Pinopsida > Pinales > Pinaceae > Pseudotsuga > Pseudotsuga menziesii. Next base: position 92,076 of record LPNX010898206.1, read on the forward strand.
TGGGTGGACACATCAAAGATACTTGTCCTACCTTATGAAATTATCTACTTTCAAGAGCACCAAATCCCCTGAGTTGCAGTGGTGTGCCATGGTGTCACATATGTCAAGTATATGGGCATCGACATGAAGAATGTACTTACATACAGAAATTGGTTATGAAGCCAGCAAGCATATATTGCACCTTTTGTCGCTTAGTTGGGCACGAGGATAAGGATTGTCGAGCATATGATCTGCTTCAAGAATAGACATACGATTCGTATTTCTTGAAAGGTGAAGATCCTCGCATGATGTAGCAGCCGTAGCTATAGGTTGTGTAGCCACCACCTCAAGTCTAGTATATGTCGCCACCGTAGATGCGGTTTATTTTTTCATAGCCGCAACTCATATCGCAGTCGCAGTTTGCGCCACAGCCGTAGTTTGCACCGTGACTGTAGATGTCGATGGCTCCACCGTAGCCGCAGTATGTCCAAGCAGTGCATTATGTTTAGCAACATCCAAATCCTCCACAGCAGCAAGTGGCCCAACCCCAGTATCAGCAGCAAGTAGCTCAACCACCGTACCAACAGCAAGGAGGATTTCGTGGAGGATTCATGGGAAGAGGAGGTTTCGATCGAGGAGAAGGACAGGGTCGTGCATCAATCCAGTGTTACAACTGTGGGACATTTGGGAACTATCATAGGTATTGTCCTCATTTGTAATGTGTATACTACATGGTAAGAAATCATACTATTGAAAATTTCCCTCAGCTGATTGCGAAATGGCAGGCTGAAAATGTTCCTCTATTGCATAATCAGAACTAGTTCCAGGCCTAGAATCACATACAAAACCAGCAACAACTGCAGAATCAGGGTTAGCCCCAAATTTCATTACAAAATTAGAACGTAAATCAACCTATGAATCCACCGGTGAGCCAAAATCCACCTCTTAACCAACCTCCATCGCAGAACCAGAATCAAGGGTTGATGGTTGTGACCATTCTAGGAGAACCGCGAACAGAGGATGTTAATGTTGGGATTGTCATTCGAGGAGGCGCGATGAATGGAGAAGATCAACCATTTCCACAAGTTTGACTGGCTGGAAAAAAGAAAGTATAGTTTGATATCGTGGTTGAGCGAGATACCTTTTTCAAGGCTCGCGAGGTGATAGGAAGAAATCCTGGTAAGACACCTATTTTTGGCATGCCTTCTGCTTTTGATTCTTCATTAGAGGCTGGACCATCGTGGTAACATAATACTTTGCAATAGTTCTTCAAGAGTTGTTTATCTCTGGCAAGAGATCTCGATGCTCTGGTTGAGATTGAGAAGTTGTTGCACCATCTGGATAAAGAGTTGAAGGACTTTGCGGTGGATTATTTACAAAATAAAAAGACGGGCAAGGAAATGTGAATGAACATCCAGAATGGGGACTATGTAGTTGATTCAGTTATTGTGGATATTGGGTCAGATGTAAATATCCTGACAAGATAGACATGGCAGAAGATGGGGTAGCTGACACTTGGTTGGTCCCCAGTGCAGCTGAGATTGGCTAATCAGGACAAAGTCAAACCAATCGATTGTGTATCGAATTTGGTCATGGATGTCGAAGGTATGAGAAATCTTGTTGATTTTGATGTAATCGAAGTCATCGATGGCGGAGGATCCTATCCTGCACTGTTAGGGATTGGATGGGCCAACGATAGCATGGTTGTGATCAATTTTAAGAAGCGGTTGATGACATTTGAGAACCAAGATATCTGAGCCATTGCCCCTATGGATCCTAATGAAGGAAGGTGATATATTGAACCTATCAAAGTTGAATTTGATAGAGGATGGGATCACACTTACAATATTTCTTAAGATTATATCCATCCTACTGCTGACAAAGAACTGGGATATCGTAGCGATAGCTCTGCGTCCTCTGGTTTTGATGATGTGCTGGAAAATTCAAAAAATTAGATGGATGAAGTATCACTTAGAAAATGTGGGTTGATCACGCAGTCGCTACGCCATGTCGCGACCAAGATTGTCAAGTTTTTGATGTATGAAGGACTACCAGAACTATCTGGGTTCCTCAAGGAGTTTGAAGTGAAGGTATTTGAGCCTCAACGCTTGTCGGCATTAGGAGAAGCACTGAAGGCCACTCCAACCCGCTGGTGGGCAGCCCATAAGGAGACCATTCATGAATGGGCATAGTGTCGACGGTTTATGACTGCATGCTTCAGAGATATGGAGGTATATCACACTACAAGATATGATGGATTAAATGACCCTTGTAGTCATCTGAGGGAATCCCAGACTTTGTGGGAAACATGAACTAAGGACAAATGGGTCCATGCTTTTATTCACACACTGGATGAAATGCCAAGGTCATGGTATGTATTCATGGAGCTACACAGAACAATAACCACGTGGGAAGAGTTTATGGGTTGCTTTTTGCAGACCTTAAGTTTCAAGGATTCCAATCCTGATGTCCACAACACACTTCAAATCATCTATGATAGGGTCCTACAGGTTGTACCGGTCACATATCCAATAGACGAACACACACAGTGCCATATGCAATCAATGATGTAATGTTATAATATATCTAGAAAACCTAAGGATGATGATGAGCTTCAAAATATTACTATTCCAGAGTCAGAAGGAAGAAAAAAAGTTGCACCATAAGACATACTAACCGAACCTATGAGTCAGCCACTAAAGATCAGAAAAGTTAACATTGGGACGAACGAAAATCCAAAGTTTGCAAATATTGAGAATTATTGGGATGAAGAAACTATGGCCAAAATCATGGATCTTCTACATGAATTTCAGGACCTATTCCCAACAAGGTTCTTAGATATGAAGGGGATACTTGGCGACTTAGGGGAAATGAGAATCCCACTGAAGCTGGATGCAAAACCAATGAGGTAGCGACCATATCTGTTTAATCCATGATACAAATAAAGAGTCAAGGCTGAGATCGATCGGATGTTGGATGCAGGAATCATTGAGCCGGTAGAAGAATCAGAATGGATAAGCCCTATGGTAGTCCAAGACAAGAAAACTAGCGAAGTACGAATCCGTGTTGATCTAAGAAAGCTAAATGATGCTTGCATGCATGATCCCTTTTCGACACCGTTCACTCATGAGGTTCTTGAAGGAGTAGGCGGTCAAGAAATGTTTTTTTTAAAGATAGATTTTCTGGTTAACACCAGCTAAGAATTGCAAAGGAATACTGCTGTAAAACCACATTTGTCACCGAGTGGGGTTGTTTTCAATACACAGTGATGCCCTTTGGGTTGAAGAATGCACCTGCGATATTCTCTTAGGTCGTTGTCACTGCATTCAAATATTTTATTCAAAAATTCCTGCAAGTATATATGGATGATTGGACAGTCTACGGGCTGATTAAGGATCACTTGGAAAACCTCCACTTGATGCTGGAAAGGTGTTGACAGCATCAGATCACATTAAATTCAAAGAAGTGCATCTTCTGTGCACCATTCGGGATATTGTTGGGTCATATCGTTGTAAGCAGGGGATTTTCGTTGATCCATCGAAGATTGCGCTCGTTCTAAGCCTGCCGCCACCTAGAAATACAAAGATGCTTAGAGAGACATTGGGACACACTGGGTACTATCGCAAGTTTGTTTGCGGTTATGCTAGAATTACTGCTCCCATGGAGAATTGTTAAATAAGGATGCCACATTTGTATGGAGCCAGGAGTGTCAAAGTAGCTTTGACACATTGAAGGCCAAGATGGCTTCAACACCCATACTTGTGTTCCCCAATTGGAACAACGAGTTCCATGTCCATGTCAATTCCTCATCCATTGCACTGTGGGTGGTACTCGTGCAACCAGGAGAAGGGGATCTGGATCACCCGATTACTTTCGCTATAAGGAAGTTATCCTTTGTTGAGAAGAATTACACGACCACATAAAGAGAGGGGTTAGTTATGGTATATGCACTACATAAGTTTAGGAATTATATCTTGGGTGGTCACTTCAAAATGTTCACTGACCATTCAGCTTTGAAATATCTAGTTAATAAGCCTATGTTGGGGGGGAAGATATGTCGCTAGCTACTTCTCTTTCAGGAGTTTGATTTCGAAATAATCGTGAAGCTCGGATGCCTGAATGTTGGTCCTGATTGTTTGTATTGCATTGAAACAGGTGAAGAACCCACAAATATTGACGATAGATTTCTGGATGCGTAGCTATTTTGATTTGATGTCGTAGATGACCATTATGCACCGAGAATTCAGTTCTTGGAAACCAGAGTTGCGCTAGAGGAAATGTCAACTAGTTAGAAGAAGCAGTTGGTAGTGAAGGATTTGGATTTCAGTGTGATTGCTGGCCACTTGCACCCGATGAGATCCTGCGACGGTGTGTTCTACCTCATGAACAAGGGAAAATTATGGTAGAAGCTGTTATAGCGGATTTCACCACACTAGGTGAATCACACATTGTATGGCCTTCCCCTGTCCCGCTGCAGACTCATTAGCCCCTATGGACCAATTGTTGTCTTTTGATGTATCATCGACCATCCCTAAAAACATTAGAAAAATGATATACGCGGCCTTTTCCCCGATAACCGCGTACATACGCGGATATTCCCTCTATAGTCGTGTACATCGGGATGTGTGCATAATCCAAAATCCTTTGGAGCGTTCCTTGACTTGGATCCGACTCATATGACTCCTGGCCTTCCATATGCCTTGAGATCGCATGGATTCGACCTTTCAGTATCCATTTGAAAAGCTATATAAGGAACCCATTGAGACATTGAAAGCATAAGAGATATAAGAGAGAATTGAGAGTATCGAAACTATAGTCCATTGTTGCCAGAACTTATGCTTGAGTCTGCATCCCTTTGTCCCTTGGAGCACTGTTGTGTTCTTC
>LPNX010898206.1:97282-119938 GCA_001517045.1 Pseudotsuga menziesii
TGTTAGATGTCTTTATTTCTATTGCAGATTGGGAAAGATTGATTTCTGGAGACTAGCTGTTTGTTGTGGTGCGCCAAGCCATAGGAATTTCTCTCTGTAACAGAATTGGCGACTCTGCTGGGGATGTTCCTTGTTTTTCTTTGGGGTTGGGGGCACAATGGGCTTGATATTATTGACTTGCTCTTGGTTTCTCTCTGTTTCTGTGTCGCATGTTATAGTATGTGTGTCCATTGACACTCCCCTTTATTGGTTTGGGATTGACCTGCTTTTTACCACTTCCTTCTCTGTATACGCGGGTTTTTGGACAAAATTCACGTACATACGTGGATTTTTGGCCAAAAGTCGCGTACATACGCAGTTATTCTTTATACAGTCATGTACATCCTCCCTTTTGGTGAGTCTGATGTTGGGGGAAGTTGCTGGGTGGGTTGTGAGTGTGGTTGGTTCTTCCTTGGGTCTGAGGTTGTCTGTTGGATGCTTCTTTTGTGACCAGAGACCGTTCGTGCCTGTATTAGGTATCACATCTACACTGGCATATAGGTTAGGTCCACCACCGTTTGCATTTTGCATGACCTTATGACCATGTCACTATATCCTTAGGTACGAACCCACTCTATTATGTCACGGAACCTTCTTGCTGCTATAGAAGTGGCATGATATGAGTGGTAGAGACTCACCTTACATGGGTACCCTAGTTAGCGCCTTATTTGCATTTGGTGCCCATGCCGATGTTTCCCCATTTAGGGTGTGGGAGTTTGTTGTATAGTATTGCCATGACATTTAGCAAGAGCCTCATACTCCTCTTGATCTTATGCTGGCCATGACCCCCTGGACTCCCCTTATATCAAGTTGTGAATGCATTATCATGAGCTTTGCCTGTCTTATTGAGCTTTATGCCAGCTCCCCTGACATTGCGTTTCAGCCATATAGCCCGAGCTTGTCTCATGTCTAGCCATGCAGAGCCTTTATTTATATCCTTCGCAGCTTGATTCCCTTTTTACCGGGAGGGGATTTTCCCCCGAGTGTCGATATCCTACACATGTATCCTTGCATTGAGCATAGGTATGTTCCACTGCTTGGAACTAGTTTGTTTTCCCTAAATGACACTCGTCTCCTCCTAGTTTGTAACTATAAAGCTAGTTTATTCTTTTTTCAAGCTTTTCAAATAACTAAAAAAGACCAAAAAAATCAAAAAACCAAAAAGCCGGACAAGAAAAGATATTATCTTTGGTAGCTGTCGAGTTGTGTTGCCTTCAAACAGAGAAATGTATATCACATCCATTGGTTGGGTTATAGTTTGACTTAGGAGCTGTACTCGTTATCTGAGTTTTATCTCCACCGACTGGTTGAGCTTCCAGTCCCTATGGAGCCTCTATTGATGCCTCCTGCGACATAGAGATGTCCCAGTTTGTATATCGAGTCTATGCTGCCTTCATTCAGTCACCATACGCCGTTATGCTCTTGTTCGAAGGAAGTTGAAACCTGAGTCGGCCATTCCTCAGTTATCTTGACTTTGCATGTCGGCCATTCCCGGTACAGTTACTGGTTCGTGCACCTTATGATCGAGTTCTTCCATATTATACAGCCTTGCTGAGTACCTCGTGTTGGATTATGGGGGATGCCCTAATGCCCTCCTTCCAGCGGATTTCATCCCATCGGCTTCAGATCATTTATTCTAGGATTGGAGTCTAGAGTCATTTTGAGTGCCTTGAGACTTGTAGTCATCAGTGGCAAGTTCTCTCACCATCGACAGTTTTGGGAATACATCAATGTCCCCTGATCGATGGATTCTCTCAAGTGTTCGACCTCAACACATTTATTCACACTTGTTAGTTTGCACTCTAGTACCTTGATTTCCATTTTCGTTATTGGTGGGTGATCTCGCGTCTGTTAATGGTATACATCAATGACTGGTAATCAGATGATGGACTACTATGTTCGACCTCGACACCTCTATTCGCATAGTAGGACATGTACTCGTAGCGGTTTGTGTAGAAGACCTTCTAGATTGGTGGCATCCACTATATGCTACCTCCTTGATCGTGCCAGTGTTCATGAGATTTCAGCTCTCGTGAGTTGTTCCAATATATGTTAGGCATTTCCAGCCACTATGGAGATCTTTATTTGTTATATATCTTCAGCCTTTGTGGAGATCATTGTACTTTGTATATCTTCATCATGGAGATTCTGATCTATGTATATTGTACGTGGTGATGACCACATATGTGTTATCATGTTCCATGCCTATTCATGGCCATTGTACTCTTATGTATCTGGGACTGCTATATGTATGTGCAGTTATATGCAGAGTTGTATTACAGTATTATGCTGATTGGGTGGCTGGTCTTCCATTTGGGTACCTTCATCACTTCATTTCTGGGATGGACTTATAATGTATTTCGGCCATCGTATAACCCCTCTGATCTCATACATTAGGGGGCATCTGTTATAGCGGATTTCACCACACTAGGTGAATCACACATTGTATGGCCTTCCCCTGTCCCGCTGCAGACTCATTAGCCCCTATGGACCAATTGTTGTCTTTTGATGTATCATCGACCATCCCTAAAAACATTAGAAAAATGATATACGTGGCCTTTTCCCCGATAACCGCGTACATACGCGGATATTCCCTATATAGTCGCGTACATCGGGATGTGTGCATAATCCAAAATCCTTTGGAGCGTTCCTTGACTTGGATCCGACTCATATGACTCCTGGCCTTCCATATGCCTTGAGATCGCACGGATTCGACCTTTCAGTATCCATTTGAAAAGCTATATAAGGAACCCATTGAGACATTGAAAGCATAAGAGATATAAGAGAGAATTGAGAGTATCAAAACTATAGTCCATTGTTGCCAGAACTTATGCTTGAGTCTACATCCCTTTGTCCCTTGGAGCACTGTTGTGTTCTTCCCAAGCTTGCCTTTTTCTAGTAAGCTTGCTATCGAAGTGATGGAGGATTGAGGTGGTGGAGGCCCAAGTGGGGGATTCAGTTTCTCCGGTTCGCAGACGTGCCGTCAGAGGTTGTCACTTGTAATCTCTGATTCATATTAATAGAAATATCTTTTCCTGTCCAGTAATGTGTATTTGAATGAATATTGTATCCATTGGAATATGTCAAATGCTTATACATTATTGATTATATATGCTAGAATAGATCTAACACCATGAAATATAGTATGCTTGTATTGTTTACTTGTTGTTGAGGACGTGCTATAACAATTCAAGCTGAAGATTGGAAAGCTCAACGGGGATCTACTTCAACCATCCGGAATAAGGTAGGAGGTTCGATCCTTTAGTGTTAGATGTCTTTATTTCTATTGCAGATTGGGAAAGATTGATTTCTGGAGTCTAGCTGTCTGTTGTGGTACCCCAAGCCATAGGAATTTCTCTCCATAACAGAAGCACATGCAGGAGTTATGGGTGGAGATTATGGAGGACGGGATACCATGTGTAAGGTACTGCGTTTCGGGCTATGGTGGCCTACTTTGCATAATGATGCTACAAACTATGCGCAGAGCTACGATGTCTATTGATGCATTAGGAAACCATTGTGATGAGATGAGATGTTGCTTGTACCACATGTAACTTTGCAACCTTTTGATAAATGGTCTATGGAATTTGTGGGACCAATCAACCTGCCAAGAAAGCAAACTGGTGCGCGATACATAATTACAGCAACAGACTATCTGACAAGCTGGGAGGAGGTTGCACCAGTTGTGGATTGCACCGCCGTGACAGCAACAAAGTTCATATTTGAAAACATTGTGATCCGGTTTGGATGCCCTAGGATACTAATGAACGACCAAGGTAGTCACTTTATCAACCACACAGTCAAAGCATTAACAGAATACTTGCAGGTACAGCATAAGAAAAGTACCCCATATCATCCATAGGCAAATGGAACCAAAGAATCTTTCAACAAAATCTTGGAAACCGTGCTGACAAAGGTATGTAGTGCTAATCATGATGACTGGGATTTAAATATTCTTGCATTACTGTGGGCATATCACACCACTTGCAAGAGACTGACAGGGTAGACACCGTTCAAATTGGTATATGGGCAAGAGGTAGTCATGCCTATGGAGTACATTGTTCCTAGTTTTTGCATTGCAGCAACGACTAGCATGGTAGACGAAGCATCACTTGAGGAGCGGGAAAAACAACTAGTCCAACTGGAAGAGGACCGCTTCATCGCAGGCTTCTAGCAATGTGTAGATAAGGATCGATAGAAGGCATGGCATGACCTTCACATAAAAAAACAAACAATTTTCATAAGGATATTTGGTGTTTTTATATGATAATAAGTTCATGAAGCATCCAGGTAAGTTACAAATGCATTGGTTAGGCCCATATCTCATTCATTCCATTACTTCTGGGGGTGCAGTTCAATTGCGGCAGTTAGATGGAGCAGTGTTGTCGAAGCTCATGAATGATAGCCGCTTGAAGCCCTATAGGATAGGGATGGAGGTGCGCACTATTTAAAGCACTGCACAATTAAAAAGAAAGAAAAAAAAAGGAGATAGGATAGATAGACAATAGAACGACACTCCAAGAGGAAGCAGTTGCGCAAGTGTAGGAGTCAGTAGCACAGTTAGATAAAGGGACCGTGACAGCCACAGGGCTGCGATTTGGTCAAATCAGCAATAAATTTAGATAGTTAAGAGCAGTTAGTTGGTGGCACTCATTGAAGTGACGGGAATTTATGGCCAATATGACTGTTAGCATGCCAAGATTGCCGGTGGATTCGATTCGTTACTATAGGATTTGGCCATGAAGGCTATGATGGATTTGGAAATGATGAAGCTATATTAGTTATTCACTATAAAAAGGTGGGGGATGCAGGATGAAGGCATCATTGTGTTCAGTTGATTTGAGTGAAGTGTAGAGCTGAGTGAGTTGGAAGAATTGTGAGCGGAAGCTGGGGTGTGTGATTGGGGCATGTTTGATTGCTTAGTAAGGTTTGCTGGTGCGACATGCTGAGAAACCCCGACATTGTGGAGATTTCGAGTGAGTAGGAGTCACCCGTCTGTCTGACTACCATAGTGGAAGAAATCATGAGTATGTCGACCATATTGTCTTCGATCCCTCGGGGTAAGTGGAAGGCTTAGAAGCGAGGATCAACGTCGTCGTAGAAGAGGCAGACACGCACTTCCATTGGGGCGCAAGGGGAGGGAACTGCAAAAATGGTGCCATCTAGTTCAAGAGCTGTGGATTATATGGCACCTATGGGAGTATCCATCAATGATATCCCTAGATATGTCGCTCCCATGCAACCTAGGGCAAAGTCCTGACGGTTAACCAAAAATCAGAAGTATCAGCAAAAAACACCGTCGCTGCTGGAAGGGATGATGTGCACTGTGGATATTATCCCTGCCTTGATCAAGATGAAGTATGAGGACCATGAATTGTTGCTATTGAAGGATGTAGTGGAGGATCCCTACGTGTCCTTGCCTTCGGTTCCAGGTGCACCTAATAAGCGTATTCCACACCCATGGGCATAAGGATTGAGTAAATCTGGGTTGTTGGGGCTTATCAAGATGCCCCATTTTGGACGGTTAAATGAAGAAAATGCATGTGTCAAACAAATGTTGGCATGTTTTCATAGTGGTACATTGTGGTTGGATATACCAATCGTGGTTACAGTGGACATGATTTCAGAGATCACGGGGTTGCCAAAGGCTGGGATAGACCCCACCCAATATATCAGAGGAAGAGACAATGACAAGAATCTTGCTCAGAAACTGAAGGAGAGATATGGATTGTAGCGGGATGGCCACGCATATCGCATTGACAACATCAATGAGTGGTAAGTGCGTATTGGCACCCGTATCTTATCTAGTAAAATTGTCTGGAAGAATCTCCAAATCCAATGCAATTCAAGGGTGATTGCTTTTGCACAGTAGTGTGTTGAGGGCGTCCAAATGAATTGGTCCCTCTTCTTGTTGAATCAATTGATAGAGGATGCAGTCGCAGCTCAGGCCGGGGAGCGTCCTTTCTATTATAGTTGGTTGTTGATCCTCATTGATTTGGTGGCTTGGATGGAGCCAGAATACTACTAGCCTATGTCTGTTGAAGCGGTCAAGGTGTGCAAAGGTGCATGATACCAAAATTTATGGTGGGTAGAGGAGGATGTGAACTCATCTATGTAGAAGCTGCAAGGTGTTGCAGTGGATATCAACAAGCTATCGAACCAGACCATAGCACACATGTAGCAGGTCACCAACCAGGAGTTGGCTGATAGGCAGAAAGATCTCAGTGATGGGTACTTGCAGTCACATGAGGAAGCTATGAAGATGAAGATAGAGGTTGAGGAGTTGTGTCAGGTGAAGGAGAAGGTAGCAGCTATAAAAGCACAGGAGGTTACAACATTGCATATGTTGAAGGATGAGCTAAAGAGGAAACTTATTGACGAGATCACTGACCTGAAAAAGTAAACCGACCGATTGATTGTTGACAATGCGCATCTGGTTGCGAGTAGAGGCGAGGTAGAAGAGACTGTTGATGAGGCATGCCAACACGTCTATGAAAGCACAGTGGAACTTGATGCAGTCACCAAAGCCAAGTGACTAGACGAGGTCATCGTCTAGCTCTAGCTATCCAATAGTCTGCTCAATGCTATGGTCTACCAAGACATGCCACCAGAGCAGGTTGCAGAGAGGCAGAATGCTATCAAAGCGATCGCGACACAGTTTGAAGTGATGGAACAGGAAGTAAAGAAGATCTCGGAGGCCACAACACAATTTTGGGGAAGTGTCATCCAAGATGAGCAATTAGAACAACTGACCAAGTAAGCATGGGAAGCTGGCAAACAGTTGACAACGTTGAAGATGTCATTAAGAACAATGCCACCCATTATTCAGCTTACGTGGTCCACTGAGCGAAGAGAATTGTAGCAAAGAGCCGCAAAGGCACAAGAACAGTAGTGCAAGATTAGCGCCCAGCTAGATGAGTTCCAAGAGATTGGAGTGCAATTGGATATCAAAGAAGTCGCCATGCTGCAGGCTATGCAAGACGACAAGAAGGCGTTGAATACCAAGTTGGTGGAGCACCCTGTGAAGTAGGACCTGCTTGGTTGTCAAGATGAAGCTCAAAAATTTCAAACACAGGTTGAGGAGATCTCGCAGTAGTATGAGGACTTCAAGACGAACACGACGGAGTACACCCTTTCCATCTGACATGGCTTGAGGATGAGACAAAAAACTGTGTTGGGGGCCTGTAGGTAGGGTTTTTGGGTCAAGTGAGTTGCGCAGCACCACAGAGGTTGCGTAAGCTCACGCGACACCATGCAAGGCAAAAATAGTGCAATGGGCGGAAAAGAAGCCATTTTTGAATATTTTATGCATCTTTTTGTATTGGTGGACAACATTTTGTGGATATAGGTCATTAGTGGTTAAATCAGTTAGGAGTTAGTTAGAAGTGGACCATGAATGTAAAGGTGCAAGCCTATATATAGAATTAGAATTGCAAATAAGAAGGACAAGTGGTGGAAGTTGTACAAGTTGTAGCAGAGAGCAAGTGAGAGATTGAATCTTGTGTTATCTGTATGCAATCTTGTGGGTCGATCTTTTTCTTGCTGTTGTTTTGGATTTGTTGCATAGAAAGTAATATGATACGATAGATGTTGAGCTGACTCACTATTTTCTTTTTTCTCTTTCTATTTTTATGTGTCGTGATGTCAATGATGAATGTCTGATGATTCTATTTTATGAATGAATACTGTGATACTGTTGCGATGAATAAATGAATGATGCAATATGTTAGATCTGTGGTTGTAATGGTAGATCTGTTATGAATGATGCAATGTCTGATGAATGGTTCTGTTAGATCTGATAACTAAGCTGATGAACCGATGCTGCCCTAAATCCTCCTCCTTACTACGGAAACTTGGTTCCGACGACTCTCCCTCGAACATCTCGGGTGAGACTTCATTCACTCCGCTGGTGTTGCCGAGCAGGGTAAAACCTGCTTGGGCTGATGCTCAGGGAAATCATGCAGTTTGAGTGTCGATAGAGTGGGAACCCCTATCAATAGGGCTTTGTTGGGTGGTTTGTGGCAACAATCCTCGTCCATGAAGGCCTCCTCCTTTGGGTATTCCTCCATTGGTTTTGTTAGTACTAATTTATTTATGCCGCAGATTGGTCTTATTACCTTAAAATTTTAAAAAATTCAATGATAATTTTGCCACTTCAAATCCTCTCTCATTGATTAACACATGAAATTTACCAGGTTTCAAAAGAAAAAAGGAATTTAAAGTTCTTTGGTTAAAAATGAGATATTTTATAAAGAAAAAATTATTCATTATGAATAAATTTTACAAAAGTTTATGAAGTATATTTTATTAAGTATATTTTGAGTGTCGATAGAGTGGGAACCCTGATCAACATGGCTTTGTTGGGTGGTTTGTGCCAACAATCCTCGTCCATGAAGGCCTCCTACTCTGGTTCTTCCACCATTGGTTCTGTTAACACTAATTTATTTATGCCACAAATTGGTCTTATTACCTTAAAATTTTCAAAAATTCATTGATAATTTTGCCACTTCAAATCCTCTCTCATTGATTAACACATGAAATTTACCAGGTTTGAAAAGCAAAAAGGAATTTAAAGGCCTTTGGTTAAAAATGAGATATATTATAAAGAAAAAATTACTCATTATGAATAAATTTTACAAAACTTTATGAAGTATATTTTATGAAAGGAGGCCAAAGTTGTTTTTTGTAAAAATAAATGAAGTTTATTTTTTATAAACCCAAAGGTGAATTTGGATTTGGGTATTCTTATGGAAAAGGATATGGGGTCGAAACCCAATCTCTAGTTTGGGCCCATGCACCACACATCAACGCACAGTTGGCCAACAAAGTCCAAGCGCCATATTGACAAGGCTATTGCGTAACCTCTCCTTTAGTACTTGATATCATTTGCAGCTCCTGGGGTTTATAAACAATTCAAAAAAAACTCACATTTGCATGTGGGATATTTCGCCATAGCAAAATTGTGAATACGAAATCCAAAATGATGAAAACGCAAATGTAAGTTTGATATATCAATGGAAGGAGATTTAATTGACGAAAAATGAAGGTTTATATCCAAAACTCTATCTTAAGAAATAGTCTCTCGTTTCCTATCTTAAATGCAATCCGTCGGCAATATTTGTGTAGGCATTGCTTACTTATTCAAACTGTCACGATAGACACCGGGGGATGGACATGTGGACACAGCAGCAGTATAAATGTGACTGATGCTACTGAGGCTCTTACATTTGCTAGTATGGAAGGGGGGTTAAAAATTTGATTCATCATTCCTTGGTTTTGTGTATGACGCTACTCAACTCCTGCAAAAACTAATCCCAAAGTTGGCCATAGTGGAATTCCAAACGGTAGAGTATCTTATCGTATGAAACAAGAGCAAGTTTATTTCTTATCACAAGTTTGCTGTACAACTGCAGTATGCAGCTTGGTTGTATAAAATTATTGATTTTATAGAGAAGATAGGGAGGGTATAGAACAATATAAAAGATTTCAAACTTTTATTGCCAGGTGTATGATCCTCATATGAATTTTTTTTAAGCTATAAAAGCATTTGCATTATGAAATGTGAATATCACTTTACAGTGTCATTAGAGATGGATGGAAATAATATATTTTCACGTGGTCATTTCTTCTTTTATCAAGGAGGAACGCATGAAGCAGTTGCAGAAGTGGAGGATCAAAATTGACGACATGTATTTTTCCAAAGGATTTGTCTTATGATTAAATTGTTGCAAAATCAAATATAGATCAATGGCTCAAGAAAAAACTCAATTTCAATGAACGTCGTTCATTCATGCCGCGTCACAAGCATGCACGAGGTAATGAAATTTTCCAATTGGTGAAATGACTTATGTGCCTGCATATTTTAACGACAGAGATTTGGAGGGAATTTCAATCTGCGGTTCAAATGGATTCCGCAAATACAACTTGCACGGAGGAATTATATTTTCAATTTGGAATTTTTATGCTGCTTGCACGTCAATACACATGGCAAAGAAATATGGTTTAACCAAATAGATCAACTACCCAGAAAAATTCCGCATACTGAAAGTGGTGTCTCGGTAATATTCCAAAACTTAGCAAAATTTTAAATAACCTGCAGTTTGGAACACGTGTTTATCAATCCATGTTTTGCTAAAAAGATAAATGGTGGACAGTTTTTACCAAAATGGGAGAATTTGATAGCATCCGACATCATTCAAGTATTTTCTTTGAGGAGTTTATGCTAGCTACAAATGTTTCTATTTTTGAGAAAATATTAAATAATTTCCTTTGTATTCACTTTTAATGTGTCATCCAAGTCCAACACCAGAAATACTTAAAACTTTGTTGTGCATAATGCAAACAATGAAATGAACAAAGAAGGGTCTGAACATGTTAGTAGCAATCTAGATAGCATGAGATTCTTCAAAGGCTTGGATTCAAAAATAAAAATAAGAAAGGAACTGAAATTAATGTGGTTAAAAGGTGGGATAAAAATGTGGAGAATATGGGTGATAGTCAATGGTGGGAAATATAAATGAAATTGGATAAAACCAAGAAGCAGAAGCAGAGCATGTTTTTATTATTATAAAAAATTATTGTTTTAGTGATTTCATTCAGAGAGTTGTTTCTACCAAATGGAGAAGACTTTTACAAAATGGAAAGATAATTTTCCTCAGAACATGCTTATATATAATAACCTCCTTCACTTTTCATACAGGTCTTACGGATTGGGATAAAAAAACTGATCTTTACAGGGCAATTTTCAGGTTTTTAAAAGACTGTTTTAGCCATCAAAGTCCAAGAATTGTTTCATCCAAATGGAGTTGAATTTAAAGCAACTGAGAGAGGTTTTTTGTCATCACAGGCCTATATTAAAAACCTTCTTCAGTGTTTACACAGGTATCACAGGTTGGGATAATTTAAAATATATTCATAGGGTATTTTTCCAGAAATTTACAAGTTTACTATCTAAGTCATCAGTTTCAAAGGAAGATTCCAAGGAGCTAGAGGTGAAATTGGAGAAAAGAAGACATGGGTTTTGTCAAGAACATGGATAGTTACAAAATTATCTTTCATTTTTCACACATCTATCACCATTATATATATGCAGGAGAGACTTTGAAACCTATTGTTTAGCAGTTCGCATCCTAAAATGAAGGAAATTTGTTTTAATCGGTTCTATTTTTAGAGTTCAATTAGGTTTCGAATTTAAGGTTAGGTAGAGGTTGTTTCACTATAAATTCAAATGTAATTGATAGTTCTAGGGTTGTATTTTAAATATCATAGAGGCTCTTCATTGTAATAGGTTTAAGTTTGTCAGAGATGAATAAAATTGCAGTGATTCTTGTGTCATATTTTTCTTCAGTGAGTTATTTTCTTGTGTAATTGTTTTTCCAGTATATCACTTCATTATGTATATTCTTTCATGCTTGAGAAATAGGGTCATGAACTAGAATTGATATTGTATGCTCTAGGTTCAGTTTTCAAGCATTTTTAAACAGTTTTCTTCTAAAGTCTTGCATAACTCACCCAAGTTTGGTGCTATGCTTGATTGGATGTCTCCCTCTATCTACTAATCAACTTGCTAACACCTCAATACTGAGGAAATGGTGTCTACCTTGCCTCTGTCCATAAACCTTCAAATCCCTACCTCCTGCAACCTATTTCAGATCTGATTGTTGACTCCATTGCCCAATGGTCTCCTCCATGACTATCCTACCAAATATTTTTAAACAAACTTGTCCTATTTGTCCCATTAGAAATATGACCTTCTAAGTATCATTGATTGAATAGCTTGAGTATGAAAACTTTGTAAATAGTGAGAGATCCCTCTCTGATTGTATTAGTTCATAAATATAGTCTAAAGTGGTTCTGATGTTACCCTAGGATCTACCTTTCACAACCTGGGTATATTTTGAGTGATAACAAATTGGCATCGTTGCTGGGGAGTGAAGGTTCAAATATTCCCTAGGTATGAACGACATAGTTTCATATTTGATTGTTGATAGTGAACATCGGTCATACATGAGCAAGGTTGTGCATTTTTCACCTGGTGACTCCATTTAAAAAAAATCCAATTTTAGTGACTCCACTGGTGGCATGATCCAGAGATCAAGCTTTCAAAGAGAATCGACAGACTTTACTGGGGAAATGAGCTCATTGTAAAAACATGGAAATGCGTGATGAAAAGATAAGGTACTCATGTTTAAGTTTTCTCCAAGATGTCTTATCCTTTCTTGTAATTTTTTTCCTATCTTTTCCTAAGGCTGTCAAAATAGTTTTCCATTGTTCATTGCACTAAAAACAAAACCATGAATTTACTCATGTATATCCTTCTTTATGAACTGAAAGTATTTCATCATCCTGTACATTTGATTTTGATCAAGGTCCTTCATTCTAACCACATGACATTAAATATCACCCTTGTGAGCCTCATGAAACCACAGTTGATAATACATCGGTCCTACATAGCCCTACTTCTTCCAATATTCCAAACCGAGATATAGACTACTTCATCTACCTGATGTTCTTCATGATTTTCCTACAAGGCACTGCAAGTGCCTTCCTAAGTTTGATGGAGAATCCAAGAAACCTTACCGCCGAGAAACATTTACAAGCCTTTGAACATTTCCTGGACCCTTTTGAATTAGAACATGATGATGTCTGCATGAGGAATTTTTCCCAATCTTTGCAAGGAGATGTTAAGGAATGGTTTAAAAAATTGCAGCCTGAATCCATCAGTACATGGGAAGCGATTTCTGACATCTTTTTGAAATTTTGGGGTAGGAGGAGGTCATTGGACCAAATACTTTTAGAGTTTTATTCCATGAAGAAACAGGAGGGTGAAACCATGTCTAGTTTTAACAGGAGATTTCAAGCTTTTATTATAACATGCCAAAAGAAATCCAGCCTCTTGAAAACGTTGCTAAACTTTATTATGCAACTACCTTTCCCCCTGAACTGTCATTACTTATTTTGGAGAGAAAGTCACTTACATTGCAGTATATGTTTATTGATTGTTTGGAGTTTGAAGACAATCTTAGAATGTCTAAAAAATATTTAAACCAAGACAGTGGTGATAAAATGGAAAATAAATTAGACTTGGTTGAGCAACATAAACAAAAAGAAACATTCTCTGTGCATCTCAAACCTTCTCTTAGTAAACAAAGAAATGATCAGCCCAGTGATGTAAAAGAAGATGGTTTTACTAATTTGTTTTCTGAAGATTGTAATCAGCCTGTTACAAATTCTGTTAGTGGTGATTTTAAAAAAGATTTCAGTATGCCCATATATGATGAATATGAGGATAAGTACTTGGATGTTGTACCTAAAAAAACAACTGTAAATTTCATAATTTTAAGGCCTGTTAGTGAAGAAAATCGGACTGTAATCCAAAGTCAAAAGGTTGAAAAAAGAAAGGATAGTGAGTATGCTAAAGGTGACTGTTTACCTTTGTGTTATTCTTCATTTGAACTGATAAGACAAAGACTTAAAGCCTTTAAACATAAACAAAAATTTGAGGATATGGAAAATTTCATGAAATTTTTAGAAGTGGAAGATGAGGAGGATGAACAATCATGCAGTCAATCTCAGCTTAGGGAAAAATTAGTGGTTTGCAATGAGTAATTGGATTACAAAGAAATAGGTAAGGGTTCTTTAAATATTTCACATTCATCAACTTCATCTCAAGAAGAAGGATTTCATTTTCTTGATTCTATTGGAGAAAATAATGATATTTCTGTTGAAGCATATAAGGAAGGTGAATTTTTTAATTTAGGAATATTAAATGAAGTTGTTGATATCTCATTTGAAAACAGTCATGTGAAGTCCTTTCAAAGTTCTTTTGAAAAAGATATTAACAGTGTGCAAGATGAGTTGCATTTTGGACAGCCTTCTAATGAAAACATATGATTGAGTATGTTGAAGGTTGTGATGCTTTCTATGACCCAGTAGCAGAATACATGGATAAATTTTTTAGATTGGATAGTTGGTTATGTATTTGCAGAAAAGGACATACTTTTCATCATAACCTTTTTCCATTTTGTTCCTATGTTCTAATTTCAATCAAGGATGAGGAAGAAGCAGAATTATTGGATAAATTGCTTAATTGACTTCATTGGAAGTCAGAGTTTACTTGATTGGGCATCTATGCTCGGTTAAGTAGGGTAGATAAGTATGAATAAGCTCGACATGTCGAGCATTTTTTCAGCAGTTTTCAATTTATTTATAGTTTCAGTTTCAGTTTTAAAGTTCAAGTTTGCAGTTACAATTCGTTTTCATCCTTCAGAGTATGGACATGTGATAGGTTACAGGTTACAGTTTGGGATGTATTTGTAGAATGGATGCAGTATGGATTAGTTACAGGTTGACAGAAATTTGTTTGTAGCAGTGGTTTAGTTTATGTTTCAATGGTTTCATAGAAATATTGGGAGCAGCCCAATGGATTTGTCACCTGGTCTACGGGGTTCTTTGCTACCTTGCAGGGAGGATAGCATCCCTAGTGGAGCGAGCAGTTAGCACTAATTTATTTATTCCGTTGATTGGTCTTATTACCTTAAAAATTTCAAAACTTCATTGATAATTTAGCCACTTCAAATCCTCTCTCATTGATTAACAAATGAAATTTACCAGGTTTGACAAGCAAAAAGGAAGTTAAAGGCCTTTGGTTAAAAATGAGATATTTTATAAAGAAAAAATTATTAATTATGAATAAATTTTACAAAATTTTATGAAGTATATTTTATGAAAGGAGGCCAAAGTTGTGTTTTGTAAAAATAAAGATGAAGTTTATTTTTTATAAATCCAAAGGCGAATTTGGATTTGGGTATTCTTATGGAAAAGGATATGGGGTTGAAACCCAAGCTCTAGTTTGGGCCTACGCACCACACATAAATGCACAGTTGACTCTAGTTTGGGCGCACGCACCACACATAAATGCATAGTTGGCCAACAAAGTCCAAGCACCATATTGAAAAGGCTACTGCATAACCTCTCCTTTAGTACTTGATATCATTTGCAGCTCCTGGGTTTTATAAACAATTCAAAAAAGAAAATCACATTTGCATCTGGGATATTTCCCCATAGCAAAACTGTTAAAATGAAATCCAAAATGATGAAAATGCAAATGTAAGTTTGATATATCAATGGAAGTAGATTTAATTGATGAAAAATGAAGGTTTATATCCAAAAGTCTATCTTAAAAGATAGTCTCTTATTTCTTGGATTACAAGCAATCCGTCGGCAATATTTGTGTATGCATTGCTTACTTCTTAAAACTGTCACGATAACCACCAGAGGATGGACGTGTGGACACGACAGTAGTTTAAATGTGAATGATGCTATTGAGGCTCTTATATTTGCTGGTATGGAAGGGGGGTTAAACATTTGATTCATAATTCCTTGGTTTTGTAAATGACAATGTTCGACTCTTGCAAAAAGTAATGCCAAAGTCGGACATAGTGGAATTCCAAACGACAGAGTATCTTCTGGTATGAAACAAGAGTAAGTTTATTTCTTATCACAAGTTTGCTGTACAATTGCAGTATACAACTTAGTTGTATAAAATTATAGATTTTATAGCGAAGATAGGGAGGGTATAGAACAATCTAAAAGATTTCATACTTTTAGTGCCAGGCATATGATCCTCATATGATTTTTTTTAAGTTGTAAAATCATTTGCATTATGAAATGTGAATATCACTTTACAGTGTCATTAGAGATGGATGGAAATAATATATTTTCACGTGGTAATTTATTCTTTTATCGAGGAGGAACGCATGAAGCAGTTGCAGAAGTGGAAGAGCAAATTCGATGACATGTATTCTTCCAAAGGATTTGGCTTATGATTAAATTGTTGAAAAATCAAATATAGATCAATGGCTCAAGATCAAACTCAATTTAAACAAATGGCGTTCATTCATTCCCCGTCACAAACATGCATGAGGTAATGAAATTTTCCAATTCGTGAAATGACTTATGTGCTTGCATATTTTAACGGCAGATATTTGGAGAGATTTTTGATCCGCGGTTCAAATGGATTCCACAAATGCAACTTGCATAGAGGAATTATATTTTCAAATTTGCAGAATTTTTATGCTGTCGGCAAGTCAATACACGTGGAAAAGAAATATGGTTTAACCAAATAGATCAACCTCCCAGAAAAATTCCGCATATTGAAAGTGTCGTCTTGGTAATATTCCAAAACTCAACGAAATTTTAAATAACCGACAGTTTGGAAGACATGTTGATCAATCTATGTTTTGCTAAAAAGATCAATGGTGGACAATTTTTACCTGAATGGGAGCATTTGATAGCATCCGACATCATTCAAGTATTTTCTTTGAGGAGTTTATGCTAGCTGCAAATGTTTCTATTTATGAGAAAATATTAAATAATTTCCTTTGTATTCACTTTTAATGTGTCATCCAAGTCCAACACCATAAATACTTAAAACATTTTTGTGCATAACGCAAACAATGAAATGAAGAAATAAGGGTGTGGGCATGTTAGTAGCAATCTAGATAGCATGAGATTCTTCAAAGGCTTGGATTCAAAAATAAAAATAAGAAAGGAACTAAAATTAATGTGGTAAATGTTGAGAAAGATGGGATAAAAATATGGAGAATATAGGTGATATTCAATGGTGGGAAATATAAATGAAATTGGATAAAACCAAGAAGCAGAAGAAGAGCATGTTTTTATTATTACAAGAAATCACTATTTTAGCCATTTCATTCAGAGAGTTGTTTCTTCCAAATGGAGAATAATTTTAAAAAACGAAAAGAGGATTTTCCTCGTAGCATGCTTATATATAATAACCTCCTTCAGTTTTCACACAGGTGTTATGGATTGGGAGAAAAAAACTGATCCTTATAGGGAAATTTTTAGGTTTTTAAAAGACTATTTTAGCCATCAAAGTCCAATAATTGTTTCAGCCAAATGGAGTTTAATTTAAAGAAACAGAGAGATGTTTTTATTCATCATAGGCCTATATTCAAAAAAATTATTAATTTTTTACACAAGTATCACAGGTTGGGATAATTTAAAAGATCTTTATAGGGTATTTTTCCATAAATTTACAAGTTTACTATATGAGTTATCAGTTTCAAAGGCATATTCCGAGGATCTGGAGGTGAATTTGAAGAAAATAAGACATGGGTTTTCTAGGGAACATCGACAATTACAAAAAAACTCTTTCATTTTTCACAAATATGTCACCATTAGATATATGTAGGAGAGACTTTGAAACCTATGTTTAGCAGTCTGCATCCTGAAATGAAGGAAATTTGTTGTAACTGTTTCTATTTTTAGAGTTCAGTTAGGGTTTGAATTCAGGGTTAGGTAGAGGTTATTTTTCTATAAATTCAAATTTAATTGATAGTTTTAGGGTTGGGTTTTCAAGAGTAGAGAGACTCTTCATTGTAATAGGTTTCAGTTTTTCAGAGGAAGAATGTTTGAAGCTTCCATGGAAGATATTCTTGTGCCATATTTTTCTTCAGTAAGTTATTTTCTTGTGTAATTATTTTTCCAGTATATCACTCGATTATGTATCTTATTTCATGCTTGAGCAATAGGTTCATGAACTAGAATTCATTTTGTATGTTGTAGGTTCAGTGTTCAAGCATTTTTAAACAGTTTTCTTCTAAGGTCTTGCAAAACTCACCCAAGTTTGGTGCTCTGCTTGATGGGTTGTCTCCCTCTATCTGCTAATCAACCTTGTAGTACCTAAAAACTGAGGAAATGGTGTCTACCTTGCCTCTGTCTATAAACCTTCAAAAACCTACCTCCTACAACCTATTTCAAATCTGATTGTTGACTCCATTCCCCAATGGTCTCCTCCATGACTGTCCTACTAAATATTTTTAAAACAAACTTGTCATATTTGTCCCATTAGAAATCCGACCTTCTAAGTATCATTTATTTAATATCTTGACTACAAAAAATTTGTAAATAGTGAGAGATCCCTCTCTAACTGTATTAGGTCAGAAATATAGTCTAAAGTGGTTATGATGTTACTTCAGGATCTACCTTTCACAACCTGGGTATATTTTGAGTGATAACAAGTTCTTTCCCAGTGTTTTCCACAATGGCCTTAGCCTTGCATTTCCTGGACGGTGGTGGTCCGGACGCCTCTCCTATTGCTCTCTCGTGGAGCTGACTTGGCTCCATGACTAGTTGTGGAGCTACAAGTGACGGTCTTTGAACAAGGTTCGAGACAGGGTGCGAACCAGGGGTTAGGATATTGGTAGGGGAATTCACAAGAACAGCTACAGGAGCAGGTTTCTTCCTCGTTCATACCATTGGGTCGATATCTAGTTGTTGTTCTAGTTTCTTTATCTCCAGCGATTCTAGCTCTTCCTCAATTGGGCAACCTAAGATAACAGTTGCGTAGGATAGCTCACTCTCATTGGGGATATCTATTACCATGGGTTTCCTCTTACTCTGTGATAGGCTTCGTCTCTATACACTCTCGGCCCTGGCTCTCTCTGCTCTCTTTGTGTGCATAAAATATTGTTTAATGGCAAAGCCTTGTATTTATACGCACCTCTGCATCCTTCAGTCGTCATGCGATGGGAGGTTGGTGTCTAATCGATCACATGGGATCCTTGGACGATGTGTTCCTTCATTAACTCGGTAGCTCAATTTGTGGGTTGTTCCTGTCAGCTCAGTTATGGTAGTTATGCCGAGGACGACTGATGGGACCAAAAATCACGTCGTCGTTCTCCTTGTATCTCGTCGAATTAATGACACTTAGTTGTCACAACCGCCTCAATCCTTGCTGGATATTTGCACTTTAATGTCATCCAGCCTGTCATTTCTGCTTTTTGCAGTACTTTCCACCTTTTCCTGTGCTTCTTTCTTTTTCATGCGCTTTGCATTGGTTCCACCGCAGACGTGCGACAAAATAATTTACGTCTTTTGGCCTCTCTTTTTTTTCTCTCCGCAGTGCGGCCTTAGCCAGGAATTTTATGACCATCATAGTATGGTTTCACGCGACTGCCATTCACCATACCTGTGACATACGTTACATCTAGTCCCTGTAGTTTTACTGCACTGACATCAGTGATGTGTGCAATATTATATGGCCCTAGAAAATGTGTCTTTAGCTTGTCTGGGAGTTTGAAAAGCTTGCTGTCATACAGAAACACAATTCCTCCAACTTCGAATGGATTAACTCGAATATGGTGATCATGCCATGCTTTTTATCGTTGCTTCTCAACTCTCTGATGGACGAAGCATTTGTCTTCCATCTGAATGAGATGCGACAGCCTTTGCTCGACAGCATCTCCATCAGCGCAACAATCCACAAGCTGCGAATGATGTATTCCATTAGTGTAAAAGATTCCTGGCCAAATACTAACCGAAATGGAGTGTGCCCTATTAGTTGCTTATAAGTTGTGCGATACGCCCATAGCACAACTGAGACTTTCTGATCCTAGACATCTCATCGCACATTGCATACCTTGGTCAATGCATTCTCCAGAATCGTGTTGAAAGCTTCAACCATTCCATTCACCTAAGGATGATAGGGTTTCGTCTTCTTATGCTAGATATGAAACTCTGCAGTAAGCCATTAGAGTAAATTTCGACTCAAAATGGGCCTCCTAAGGAAAATTAATAAAATAATAGTTAAAATAATAAAATAATATTTATTAATTTTGGAGGAAGAAAAGAAAAAACTAATTTTTTGTTCGTATTTTTGGCATATATCCGTGTGTTTTTACTCAAATTTAAATAGGGAAAGCTCGTTGGATGCATAATTAAATTCTAAATCCAATGAGAACCCACTCATCATACTTTTGATGGGCCCCGCTACCCCAAAAATAAGAAATACCTGAAAAAATGTGATGATGATGTCATAATCACATTTTTTTAGGTATTTCTTGAATTTGGGGTAGCGGGGCCCATCAAATGTATGCTGAGTGGGTACTCGTTGGATGCAAAATTTAATTATTCATCCAACGAGCTCTCTTGATCAAAATTTGAGTAAAAATACAGGGTGATATATCGAAAATACAAACAAAAAAAGTAGTTTTTTTTATGCTACATGTCCCCAAATTTATATGAAAAAATTGTTTAAGAGGTGCTCCCTTTTTGAATTTTAAAGCATTTTGATTGGTTGATACATGATGACATGGAATTTGTATTATTTTTGGAAGACCCATTTTAAATTGAAATTTCCTCTAATGCTCAGCAATCACTTTGTTAAAAAAATGCGTACCTTGGTCACTGAGTAGAATTTTTGGGAAGCCAAATATGGTGATTACATTTTCAAATAAAAACTTCATCACACTCACAGCGATACAATCTTTAACAGGTGCAGCTTCGGCCCATATGGTTAAATAGTCTGTTGTAGTAATAATTCAGCGCGCACCAGTTCTCTTTCCTGGTGGAATTATCGGTCCAACAAAATCAACTGCCCATTTCTTGAATGCTTGAAGGGTTATCTGTGGTGCAAGTGGAATCTCATCATGGCGTGATAGTTTTCCTATTCTTTGGCAGATATCACGGCTCCTGCAGAAGCTTTTAGTATCCATGTGTATGGTTGGCCACCATAGTCCTGCCTGCAATATCTTGTGCATAGTTTCTTTTCTCGCGTAGTTCCCTCTTGTGACACCAGCATGTGCTTCGCTCATTACCATGCAAGAATCCACTCTTAACATCCATGTGGCGAACTTCCCCATTTTTACTAGATTCTAGTGTTAGAACTAGTCTTATTGAGACCATCTTTGCAACCGATGCAAAGTTCTATATGTAATCAACACCATGGACCTGAGAATAGCCCTTAGCAACTAATCTTGCCTTATGTTTCAAATCAGAACCATCAACAGCAAGTTTGGTACGAAAAATCCATTTGCATTGAACCTTCCTCTTGGGAGGAAGAGGAACCAATTCCCATGTATTGTTCTCTTGGAGGGACTGAAATTCATCTTCCATTTGGGAAACATCAGGCTAAATTTGGGCAAAATCCCACTCTAGCGCTCCAAGTCAACTTAGCTGACCACATCCAATGTATGGGAGCACAAAAACAATCATGGAGGTGCACATGTGGTTAGTTTACTGAGTTGGAGTTCCCATGTGGGTGTGAAAACTCCAATTTGTCATGGCATATGTCCAACTAAGCACCCCTAGTCCACCTTATAGTGTATTAAAGCTTAAAAAGTAATAAAATTGACTAATTAGTGTAACTAAGGTACTAATGATAGATTACTATTCTAACACCCTCCCTTAATCCAATTGTTAGAATAATCAACCCATAGTTTGCCCACTTAGACATTAATTCATTTATTTTTGTCTTATTTACCTAGTTCATGTGTCCCACCTTGTGCAAGTTGCTATTTGCCTATCCATAGAGGTCAAACTTGGAGCCTTCTACTGACAGCCGGGACATATTTTCAAGAGCTATGGATCAATCACAGAAAACTATCTTGACTCCCTTCAATTTCTTTGAATGGAAAGCAGAGATGGATATACTGTTGAGAGCGAAAGGCCTCTACAGGGTGACTATGGCAACAGAAGCAGAGCCCAATGCAGCTGCAGAGAAGATAAAATGGCACAACAGGAGGGATGAGGCTTATGGCCTCCTGTGCCTGAGTATTTCCAGAGACCTCCTTTTCCATCTCGATGGATTGACATCACCAAATGAAGTATGGGAGAAGCTTGCTGATCTTTTTGGAAAGACAGATGAGATGAGGGGACATCAAATAAAAAATGAGCTGATTTCTCTAAGTCCAACGAGCTTTGAATCCCTGCAGCTATATTTCTCCAAGTTCAAAGCACTAGTTTTGCAGCTGAAACAGTGTGGTATTGAAAAGAAAGATGATCAGCTCGTACTGGCCATCCTCTCGAAGCTGGGCCCTGATTATTCAGTGTTTGTTTCTACCTTCTATGCCACAAAACTGACAGCTCGAGCCTGGAAGATGCCTAGCCTTGTAGATTTCATGGAATCTCTCACACAAGAATAGGACAAGCTGGTGATGATGGGCACCATCAAACCATCCAAAGATCAAGCTTTGATTGCTGGAGATTCAAGGATGGGTTCAAAAATAAAAAAGAAAGGTAAAAAGCCACCTGAGCAAAAGAGAGACAAGAAACAGTCTCCAGAGGATCTACAAGGTCCCAAGAAGAATAACCAGAAGAAGAAGAACAAAGGTGAAATGAACAAGTGCACATACTGTAATAAGGGAAATCACACTGAAAGCTCTTGTATGAAAAAGCAGATAGATATGCTGACCAATCTCCTGGAGAAGAATGGCATCTCCCTTCCAGAAAGCTCAAAGAAGAGAGAAGGAGGATCAAGTTCAGATGACAGAGAGAGAGTTCATGCGCTAGTTGCTGGCACATCAAGCTCACCCAGTTTTATCATAGATTCTGGAGCTTCAAGACACATGGTTTCGACTAAGGAGGCTTTATCCTCACTGGATATGTCGAAAGGACCATCTATTGTATTGGGAGATGACTCTCTCACTGAAAGTAAAGGTAAAGTAAGGATAGATCTTGATCATGGTAAGTTCAGCAATGTGCTATATGTCCCTTGTCTCGCCTCCAACCTCCTGTCAGTGTACCAGATGACCCACACTGGGTCTCCTAAGAAGGTCATATTCTCCCCCGATGAAGTTGAGATCACAGAGATTT
>LPNX010898206.1:123011-149761 GCA_001517045.1 Pseudotsuga menziesii
TATTGGCCTCCTAGGTGCCCTTCTGCTTTTTCTACTTTATTGCCTGCTTTTTCAGTGTTTTAAGGCAAAAGGAAAAGCTAGACTAGGTGAGGTTGACATGTTTTTTGTCCTACACATCCTCCTCTCTTTTCTCCATGCAAAAGCATGTATGAGCTGCCATTCCACCACTCTTTAGATTTCCTATGCCTTTTTTCCAATTCGTGAGCTCCATGACAGATTTGGGATCAACTTTTTACACATATGGGGGATTTGCTTATTTTTGGTAAGCCTGCTTTATGCTAGATTTGGATGCCTCCTCATGCATTCAATTCCTTGATGTATTCTATTTATTCAGCAGCCTATGTTATTACAGGGTTGGCTATTGTACACTCAGTTAATACAATTTAGTGTTACAGCTCCATATTCAATCTCTCTTGTTAGCAATTTTGCATGATCAATTGATAATTGTTGTGAGTAAAATTAATCTATTGCTGGCCTTAATTTCCACACCAATAACTAATTACTACTCACAAAATTATGGAGGCCTTGGAAACAATGGCTCAAGTCACCTCAAATACATAATTCAGAAATTAGAATTTTATTTGTCCATGTGAACCGAGGAAAAGAAAGAAAACCTCATGGGAAAAACCTTCCCTCAAGAATGGACATGGGGCTAGACCTGCAATAATATAACAACAAATTACCATCCTTCACTCACCCCAAGAAAATATCTCAGGTAGGTGAAGGTATTCTCAGTGAAATCCTTGGTAAAAATATCAACAGTTTGCTCGGTGGATAGGCAATACTGCAGTGAGATTACCTTGTCATGCACTAAGCCCCGAATGTAATGTATGTGTACTGTATCAATAGATATCTTGATGGATCTCTGATTGTCCACCCAAATGTTGGTTGGAGAATAAATTGTGAAACCAAACTCCCGAATAATTCCCTGCAACCAAACACAATGTGTAGCAACATTGACTGCTGCCCTATACTCGGCCTTTGCTAATGAAAGTGAAATAGTGTGTTGTTTCTTGATTGAACAACAAATGGGACCTTCAGAAAACATGAATACAAAATCTGAATTTGACTTCCTGTCATTTGGATCTGTTACCACCTAAGTTGTACTTAGTTGGTGTTATCAAGTGAGCCTAGTGAACCGGACAAACATGATTTGTTTGGACTTCAGAAGACCTTCAGACTTGCTTCTGGGAAGTGTTTTTTTATCTACCACATGTTCATACCCCCTTGGGGGAGTTGTAATAAAATTTTCTAGCATGTTAGTGTCTGTAAAAGAATCGGCCTCTTGGACAATATTTGTCAATCCGATCAGTCTAGAGTGTTTTTTCCCTTGGTTATTATTGGTTGTTGAATAAACGACTAATAATTTCTGAGTTTTTCACTCAATACCTCCAAAGTTGGGGTGGCCATCTTGCCATTTAGGACTATTGAGGTTATTAGAGTTTGTGTGTCAATGTATAAACATGCTAGGCATTATGGTCGAGTCATATGAACATGTGCTAAGTCCCTCTAGGTTTTGTTTTTTTTTAATTTTTAATTTTAATTTTCCCACAAAACTTAGGCTATATTTTAATAGTCTAAATGGAAAAATTGGTCTTGTAATAAAAGTGGGGTTAAAAGTCAGTTTCAGTCATGGGGGTGCTCATTTTCTAACTTACACCACCCGGTAAACCCATAAACCCACTTTTCCTAAGTTTTGAGTGATTTTTCCATCACTCAGGTGAGAAAATTAAAAAAAATCAAATATTAATTAATTTAATTAAAAATTAATTAAATAATGGAGCAAATCCAAATTCCTAAATCAATGGATTTTGCTCTGTTTTGACTAATGTTAGTCTCATTAGCTTCAGATTGACCGAGAGTTCCCATTCCTTGACTAAAGGAATGATCAGGTCTGAAGAGGAGCTTAACTGGGTCATGCAGATCTAGGGTTGCACCCTCCTTTCTCTCTCCTCCATATGTGTGGATCAAGTTGGGAGTTGTTTGTTGGTTTTTTCAGTTCACTGAGTGAGGTGTCACTCCGATTTGCAGCTCTAGTCCAGTTAGACTCAGTTCATCTAGTTAGACTCATTTCATCATCAGATCAAACTCAATTCATCTAGTTAGACTCATTTCATCATCAGATCAAACTCAGTTCATCATCAGATCATGCTTGACTTGACTCTCTGTCAGTTTCAGTCTCTCTTTCAGTTAGGCATGCGCCCCTCTTGGCCAATCTAGCTATAAATAAAGTAGATTTTTCCTCTTCTAAGCTAGTTAGAGCTCGGAAGAAAGGATTGATATTGTGTAATATTGTATTGATCATTGTTTTTGTTGAAATAAAGAAAATATTTGGAGGCAAGATGGTGTCATGTTATTATGTGTGGATGAGCATTGCCATGTTTCCCTAAGGTAACCTGTATCTGTGTTCATAACTTGCTTATTTTGATATTATGGATCCAGTGCTAAAAGATTGACAATAATTTTATTATGATCTTGATAGGAAAGGAATTTGTTAATAAGTTTATTGGCTATCTCCTTTTATTTTATGCATGTCTAGAGATCCAGATTTAACTTGCTTTATAAGATTATATGCATGCTATTCTAATATCTTTGTTTATGTATTAATCAGATCTCACAAGCATCTTGGAAAGCCTTTGGATTAGTTGCAGGTTCCTAGCTTGGAGAGGGTACTGATCTAGTTTGATTCCTCAATTTCTCCAAACTTTCTCAAAGGCATAGTCCCTCAACATTCCACCGAAAAGCTACACGGTTGATCATTCGGGCACCAAGCCACCTCTTCACTCTTTCTCCCTTTTTATCAACACTTCCTTGGTTACTTGGATTTTATATTTTAGATATATTGATTCAAATATGATATCTTTCTATATCTGAACATATAGGATACGCATGCATAGATTTAGTTTCATTTAAGAAAAATATTCAAGTCCTTTCTCTTTAAAAACTAGATCTAGTAGTAAAAGTCTTTCATTTTTTTATAAGCAGTTTTAAGCCAAATCAAAATCTTGTTTCAAGTAAATAATATTTCTTTATTAAAATTTAAATCCAACTTCTAAAGTGCACATTGCATTGGCTTCCCCAAAGCTAGCCAAGATCCTCAAGAGGACTTGTCCTCTTGAGTTATTTTTGTCTTTTCTTAAAAAGTACTTTAACTTAGTCTTTTTCGGTAGTTTTTTGGGGGTTGTCCAAAGACACTTTTAAAGTTTTTTTGGGCACTTTACACTAATTAAAGATTTCTGTTTTTATCAGGTCCATCCAAAAAGTGGAGGAGGTTCTTTCCGAAAAGTGATTTTTGGGCCATTCGAAACCCCCCATGGGTCTCCCCATCTTCCGTAATCATTATTGGTGTACTTTGTAAGCCCATGGGTTTGTTTGGTATAAGAACCAAGTGACATTTTTTCAATTAATTTTCTGATATTTGTAACTCTTAATAATAAAAATAATTACTTCGAGTAGGTTCTTTCGAGCCCGCTCCCCATTCCCCCAGGGGGGATCCTGCGTTTTGTGTTTTTTTGTACTTTTTCCTCTTTTTTATAGTTTTGTCTTGTATTGAAGCATTGTATAATTTGAATTATAAGCATTTAAATATCTTTCACAAATTCAAAGTAATCATACTAACCCCACGACTTCTCGATTGACCGGAAAGGGGAAAGAGATGTGTGGTAGGACTAATTAGATAACCCGTGAGTCGTGTTTGATGTTTGTTTTATTTTTATTTGTTATCATATAAAATTAACCCCTCCTCTATTTCTCAATTGAGGTCCACTTGGACCAAAAGAGATTCCTGGAGGTTCTTTTTTTTAACAAAGAACACAACTTAAAATCCTTAAAAAATTGACAAGACTCCGGTGTGTATGCTCTGCACTTGGCTGCAGTTCGTCCTATCATTCAAGCTGCATCAAAAGTAATGTGAGTGACTAGAATAATTAGGATTCACTTTCCCCAATTAACCACCTCATGCAAAAATACAACACCTCGATTATAAACCGTAAACGGTGGAAAGATACCCAAAGGAAGTGGGAACTATTAGACAGTGACCTCGAGGCGTCAATCTCTGTTACACCCTAGCGGGTTTATTATGAACACAGTCTCAGAGACTCCATTCATCCCACACATCCCTTGTGGGTATTCGTAGCGTTTGTTATTTTTGGACATACTCCAAGTACCCCCTGGGTATATCTGGAGTCCCCCCGCCTAAATTAATCAACTCATCATACATTAACTTAAAATTTGACCAAGAGCACTTGCAACACCCATTTGTATTTCAACAACAATCTCATTTGTGAACTCCATTATTGGCACTGATCTATTTGATATTATCATATGTTTCTACATTACTGCTTATCAAGTTTTGATTTCTATGTTGTCGTGTTATAACAAATCTTGCAAATATCTTGTGTCAAATTCATTTGTAAAAACTCCTAAAAAAATTACTCATTTAATACCATCATCATCTAAGTAACCAACCTTAGTAACTCGTAGGGTCTACCCCGCTTGGCTTCATTAGGAGTTTGCCTAAACGGAGGAGTAAGAACAAGGTGACAGCCTTGACTCAAGACTTCCCCCCAAGGACACACCGAGTGGCTTGAAGATTTCTACCACGTTCCCCCCTAGGTGTGTGAAAGGCAGCAACATCTCTTGGCACTGTTGCTGGGTATAATTATTTTTATTCCCGTAGTATGACTTTTGTTTTCTTCCTTTTTGTTTTTGCTTTGTTTGATGAATGATTAGAGTAGATCTTTAATTTTCATCTGGCGACGCCACTGACTTTTTTCAGTTTTTTTTTTACAAAGAAAAGCAAAAAATATTTTTTGTGAAATATTTATAAATGCTTAGTTTTTAACATGGCGACTCCATTAGCCGCACGGGTGTGGCTCAATGGCGGTTCCGTTGTAATGAAGTTGTTTGTCAATTGGAGGTCACGAGATCAACCCACCCGGGTTTACCTGTGTCCCATGTCTTGCGGCGGGTGTGGGAACCTAGGGTTATAGTGGTAGCGGGAATGGATCCCTGGACCCCGTGTCACGCGAGTACCAGCCCGGCCCCAGTTGCCGATTCCCCTAGTCAAAAAAAAAAAAAAAAACATGGCGACTCCATTGAAGGGATAAAACCCTATGATCTCATAAACTTGTGAAGTTTTTTTGTGTGTAGATGAGCCCATGCAAAATATTAAAACCTTTAAAGCTCATCACTTAACAACTCCACCTTTTTAGTACAAGGTTTAATGGTTATATAAAATGCATACTATTAATTTTTGATATGGATGAATTAAGGGAATAGTGTGGTGCCCAGATAGCCGGAATTTTTTAGCCTATCGATTTCTCAAACATCCCAGGTTTTCCTAACTTTGTTCATGGTGTGGGGGATGTATATAAATGGCTTCCATTCTTTCATGGAAATTATGGTGATTCGGCCATCTGGCATGTCAAATATTTCCTTCAGTTGATGGCTGAATCAACATACTTCATAGGGATAATATGGTGTGAATTTTTGCTCATTCTCTAAAAAAGAAGGCATGGATATGGTTTTTTGGTCTTCCTTATAAATGCATTACCTCCCCTGAAGACTTATGTGCTATGTTTTTTGAGAGGTGGCATAATGGTGAGGGAGATATGGGAACTGTTGTAGAAAGGTCCCTCACCTACCTAAAGGAGCCCATGTCTTCCATTATAGATGAGCACACTCGGGATGATCCTATTGAAGAGAATTGCGAGGAACCCATGATTGAACACATTGTTGAATACTCTCCTCATGTCACCATAACTGAAAACATTGAAGATTTGAGGTATTCTCAAGTTTGTTGCAATGCTAATATTTTTCCAGAAAGCCCTCATGAGGAAACCATTACAGAGATTGACACTTATGAAGAAATTTATGATGTGTATGATGGCACTCCTCTATGTTCATCACTTACGGATGAAGTTTTGGAAACTTTAACTTCTCATAATATCTTTAAAACCAAAACTTTGAAGGATGATTATTATGAACAGAAGGAGGGTAGTTATATCTTAGGATGTGATACCAACAAGGAAGACTCTCTCATAACCAACATAGATGGGAATGATGACTATTGGAATTTCATAGATAATCCAACTTGTGAAAATATTATTGAGAATCCCATTCATGATATGTCCAGCAAAAGGAGTGTCTATTCAAAATTTTGTGGAAGTCCAATCTACAATATGTCCATAGAGGGGAGCATGGATCTGGATACCTGGGAAGATATTAGTATGGAAGAGGAGCATTCATAATTTTTACATGATCATTTAGAGTCATATCATGCAAAGCTGCACAAAGTTAACATTAATGAATACATTGAGAAGTAGTGTTGTGAAAAGTTAGATGTGATGCAGTCAGTGGAATATCAGTCTCAGCCATCTTCTTCACATGTAGAGGTTCCTTATGATTTGGAGATACCTGGGGCTTATGCAATGAGTTATCATTTGATAATCCCTGATGATCAGTCTGATGATGTAGTTAGTCTACCTCATCTTGCCGATGGGTATATTAGTCCTATCCAGTCATGGATAGAAGCAGCCTACACAAGCACATACCAGTTTGGGAAGACTGTTAATGACATTATTCATGCCTACGATTTCCCATCTTGCCTGCCCATTTCGGATCATCACGGAGGTTTTCATTTTTTGAATAAAGAATCCTTACTTTGGCTGGTAACCAAAGACAAGGAAAAAAATGTTTACGTTAATAAAGAGCTTAGGTGGTTACATTGGATTTCTGATTACACTTAACCCTTTTTATATCATGCTTAGAGTAGGAAAATAAGTTCCTTAAAAGAGAGCATTTACTTTCCGTATTTATGTTTTGTACTTAGCTATAATAAAACTTTTCTTTCAATAGTTAGCTACATTTATTTTGTTTAAATAAATCAGCTTAATGGTTCATTTGGATTTTATATAAAGCTTGTGCTACTAAGGTTTTCTTGTCAAGTTGAGANCTAGATATTTTTGTGTTCTCATATCCTCTCCTTGCCCTATGACCAGATCAAGCACACGTCTTGTGGTTGGAGCCAGATGTTACCACCTAAGTTGTACTTAGTCGGTGTTATCAAGTGAGCCTAGTGAACCGGACAACGATGATTTTTTCGGACTTCAGAAGACCTTTATACTTGCTTCTGGGAAGTGTTTTTCTTTATCTACCACATGTTCATACCCCCTTGGGGGAGTTGTAATAAAATTTTCTAGCATGGTAGTCTTTGTAAAAGACTCGGTCTCTTGGACTATATTTTTTTATCCGATCAGCCCAGAGTGTTTTTTCCCTTGGTTATTATTGGTTGTTGAATAAACAATTGATAATTTCTGAATTTTTTACTCAATACCTCCAAAGTTGGGGTGGTCGGCTTGGCATTTAGGCCTATTGAGGTTATTAGAGTCTGTGTGTCAATGTATAAAAATGCTATTCATTATGGTCAAGTCATATGAACATGTGCTAAGTCCTCGTAGGTTTTGTTTTTTTAATTTTTAATTTTAATTTTTCCACAAAACTTAGGCTATATTTTAATAGTCTAAATGGAAAATTGGTCTTGTAATAAAAGTGGAGTTACAAGTCAGTTTCAGTCATAGGGGTGCTCATTTTGTAACTTAGAGCACCCAGTAAACCCATAAACCCACTTTTCCTAAGTTTTGAGTGATTTTTCTATCACTAAGGTGAGAAAATAAAATAAAAAATCAAATATTAATTAATTTAATTAAAAATTAATTAAATAATGGAACAAATCCAAACTCCTAAATCAGTGGATTTTGCTCTGATTTGACTAAAGTCAGTCTCATCGGCTTCAGATTGACCAGGAGTTACCATTCCTTGACTGAATTCATGATTAGGGCTGAAGAAGAGCTTAATTGGCTCATGTAGATCTAGGGTTGTGCCCTCCTTTCTCTCTCCTCCACACGTGTGGATCAAGCTGGGAGTTGTTTGTTGGTTGGTTTAGTTCACTAAGTCAGGGGTCACTCCGATTTGTAGTTCTAGTCTAGTTAGAATCAGTTCATCCAGTTAGACTCAGTTCATCATCAGATCAGACTCATTCCATCATCAGATCAGGCTCAGCTTGACTCTCTGTCAGCTTCAGTGTCTCTTTCAGTCAGGCATGTGCCCCTCTTGGCCAATCTGGCTATAAATAAAGCAACGTTTTCCTCTTCCAATCTAGTTAGAGCTAGGAAGAAAGGCTTTCTATTGTGTAATATTGTATTGATCATCCTTTTTGCTGAAATAAAGAAAATATTTGGAGGCAAGATGGTGTCATGTTATTATGTGTGGATGAGCATTGCCATGTTTCACTAAGGTAACATGTATATGTGTTCATAACTTGCTTATTTTGATATTGTGGATCTAGGGCTAAAAGATTGATAATAAGTTTATTATGATATGGATAGGCCCAGGAATTTGTTGATAAGATTATTGGCTATCTCTTTTTCTTTTATGCATGTCTGGAGATTTAGATTTAACATGCTTTATAAGGTTATATGCATGCTATTCTAATATCTCTGTTTATGTATTAACCGGATCTCACAAGCATCTTGGCAAGCATTTATATTAGTTGCAGGTTCCTAGCTTGGAGAGGGTGCTTATATATTTTTCTTCCTCACTTTCTCCAAACTTTCTCAAAGGCATAGTCCCTCGACATTCCACCGGAAAGCTCCACGATTGATCATTCGGGCACCAAGCCACCTCTTCACTCTTTCTCCTTTTTTATCAACACTTCCTTGGTTACTTGGAGTTTATATTTTATATCTATTGTTTCAAAGCTGATATCTTTCTAGATATGAACATATAGGAGATGCATGCATAGATTTAGCTTCATTTAAGAAAAAGATTCAAGTCCTTTCTCTTTAAAAACTGGATCTAGCACTAAAAGTCTTTCATTTTTTATAAGCAGTTTTAAGCCAAATCAAAAGCTTGTTTAAAGTGAATAGTATTTCTTTATTAAAATTTAAATCCAGCATATAAAGTGCACATTTCATTGGCTGCCCCAAATCTAGCCAAGATCCTCAAGAGGACTTGTCCTCTTGAGTTATTTTTGTCTTTTCTTAAAAAGTACTTTAACTTAGTATTTTTTGGTAGTTTTTTTGGGGGGTTGTCCAAAGACACTTTTAAAGTGTTTTTGGGCACGTTACTATAATTAAATCTTTCTGGTTTTTAGCAGGTCCATCCAAAAAGTGGAGGAGGTGTTGTCCGAAAAGTGATTTTTGGGCCATTCGAAACCCCCCATGGGTCTCCCCATCTTTCGTAATCATTATTGGTGTACTTTGTAAGCCCTTGGGTTTGTTCGGTATAAGAACCAAGCGACATTTTTTCAATTCATTTGCTGATATTTGTAACCCTTAATAATAAAAAGAATTACTTCGAGTAGGCTCTTTCGAGCCCGCTCCCCATTCCCCCAGGGGGGATCCTGCGTTTGGTGTTTTTTTGTACTTTTTTCTCTTTTTTCTAGTTTTGTATTGTATTGAAGCATTGTATACTTTGAATTATAATCATTTCAATATCTTTCACAAATTCAAAGTAATCATACTACTTACCCCATGACTTCTCGATTGATCGGAAAGGGGAAGGAGATGCGTGGTAGGACTAATTAGATAACCTGTGAGTCGTGTTTGATGTTTGTTTTATTTTTATTTGTTATCATATAAAATTAACCCCTCCTCAATTTCCCGATTAAGGTGCACTTGGATTGAAAGAGATTCCTGGAGGTTCTTTTTTTTAACAAAGAACACAGCTTAAAATCCTTAAAAATTTGACAAGACTCTGGTGTGTATGCTCTCCACTTGGATGTGGTTTGTCTGATCAGTCCAGCTGCATCAAAAGCAATGCAAGTGACTAGAATAATTAGGATTCACTTTCCCCAATGAACCACCTTAGGCAAAAATCCAACACCTCGATTAAACCGTAACTAGTGGCAAAATACCCAAAGGAACTGGGAACTACTGGACAGTGACCTCGAGGCACCGATCTCTGTTACACCCTGGCGGGTGTATTATGAACATAGTATCAGAGACTCCATTCATCCCACACATTCCTTGAGGGCAGCAGTAGTGGTTGTTATTTTTGGACATACTCCAAGTACCCCCTGGGTATATCTGGAGTCCCCCCGCCTAATTTAATCAACTTATCATACATTAACTTAAAATTTGACCAAGAGTACTTTCAACACCCATTTGTATTTCAGCAGCAATCTCATTTGTGGACTCCATTATTGGCATTGATCTATTTGATATTATCATATGTTTTCGCATTACTGCTTATCAAGTTTTGATTTCTATGCTGTTGTGGTATAACAAATCTTGCAAATATCTTGTGCTGAATTCATTTTTCAAAACTCCTAAAGAAATTAATCATTTAATACCATCATCATTTAAGTAACTGGCCTTAGTAACTCGTAGGGTCTATCCCCTTTAGCTTCGTTAGGAGTTTTCCTAAATGGAGGAGTCAAGAACAAGGTGACAGCCTTGACTCGAGACTTCCCCCCAAGGACACATCGAGTGGCTTGAATATTTATGCCACATTCCCCCCCAGTTGTGTGAAAGGAGGAAATAGGATCACTGGCCCAATCTAAATCAGAAAATCCAGCTAGTTGAAGTGAGGAACTAGCTGTGTAGTGCACCCGAAGTTCTTGGTTCCCTGGAC
This sequence comes from Pseudotsuga menziesii, assembly GCA_001517045.1. Classification (NCBI taxonomy): domain Eukaryota; kingdom Viridiplantae; phylum Streptophyta; class Pinopsida; order Pinales; family Pinaceae; genus Pseudotsuga; species Pseudotsuga menziesii. The sequence continues at coordinate 133,647 of LPNX010898206.1, forward strand.
ATATGAAGAATTCTCTTTGCTGCTCTCCAATGGATCTCATGTGTCTGGTGCATATGTATTTCTACAACACTCACAACATAATACAAATTAGGTCTTTTGTGACTGAGGTAGAGCAAGCTACCCACTAGTTTCTTGTAGAGTGTAAAATCTACCAATGGAGAATTGCCAAATTCATGCATTTTAATACCAGAAAGAAAGGGAGACTTGGCTGCCTTACACTCAGCCATGTTAAACTTCTTTAGTAGGTCTGAAGCATACTGTGGGTGACTCAGTATGATTCCCTTACCATTTTTCTCAATTTCCAAGCCCAAAAATTGCCTTAGAAATCCTAGGTCTGTCATGGAAAATTCACTGTGCAAAGATGAATTAATTTGGCCAATTAAATTGGTGCAACTACCTATAATAAGAAGATCATCAACATAAATAACAATGACCTACAAAATACCATCATGTTTCTGCAAATACACACTAGGGTCTGATTTGCATCTAGTGAAGCCAATTGAAAGGAAGAAAGAATCCATTTTTGCATACCAAGCCCTGGGGGCTTGCTTGAGTCCATACAGTAACTTTTTCAGCCTACATACTAATGAAGGATCCTCTTGGAAACCTTCAGGATTCTGCATATAGATTTCTTCCTGTAGCTCACCATGCGATAATGCACTCTTAACATCCATGTGGTGAACTTCCCAATTTTTACTAGCTGCTAGTGCTAGAACTAGTCTTATTGAGTCCATCTTTGCAACCGGTACAAAGGTCTTTGTGTAATCAACACCATGGACCTAAGAATAGCCCTTAGCAACTAATCTTGCCTTATGTTTCAGATCAGAACCATCAGCAGCAATTTTGGTCTGGAAAATCCATTTGCATTGAACAACCTTCCTCTTGGGAGGGAGGGGAACCAATCCCCATGTATTGTTCTCTTGGAGGGACTGAAATCCATATTCCATTGCTGATTTCCATATAGGTTAAGCACAAGCTTGCTGATATGTTTGAGGATCAGACCCAACCAGCATATAACAGTTCTCAGCAAGAGCACTATCACTTGCAAAGGAAGCTTTACTAGTTTGTGATCTAGTCTTCCTAGGCTCATGGGGATTGCTTGCCAATTCCCCTGCTACTTGTACAATTTTTTCAGACCACTTGGGCCTCGATGGTAATTCATATACAGAAATATCATATTCAACAACATTTTTATCATAAATATCATAGAAAATGGAGCATTCATCATCACTTACATCTTCGAATGGTTGAGGAGAGGAGCATTCCCCCGATGCAAGTTCGAAATCTGGAATTGGCTCTTCTTCAAATTTCACACTTCTCCAAACAAATGTCTTGCAAGTAGAAGTGTCAAAGAGCTTGTAACCTTTGGTGTCCTCACCATATCCAACCCTTAGGCACTCATTTCTTTGTGGTTGCAAGGCTTTCCTCTTCTCAGAAAGAATTCTAGCCCATGCGTTTGTCTTGAAAATTCTGAAATTTGAGACATTTGGCTTTTGACCAAACCATGCCTTGTAAGGGGTCATTCCTTTCACTGATTTATGGAAGGATCTATTTTGAATGTGAGAAGAATAACTGATGGCTTCAGCACATATCTTGGGATTAACATCCCTTACCTCTATCCTGCAAGTTGCCATCTCTTTGAGAGATCTATTCTTCCTCTCAGCAACACCATTTTGTTGTGGTGTGTAGGGAGTTGAGTGTTGCATTTGGATGCCACACTCCTCACAAAGTTTCTGTAGGTTCTTGTTCACATATTCCTTTCCATTATCAATCCTAAGAACTTTTATCTTCTTCCCACTATGATTTTCTACATGTGCTTTCCAAATCTTGAGTTGTTCAAACACCTAAGATTTCAATTTTAGAAAATACACCCAACAAAAATGAGAGTAGTCATCTATGAATATAAGTACATACCTAGATCCACAATATGAGAGAGTGAGTAGTGTACCAATCAAATCAGAATGCACCAACCCAAGTGGTTGTATTTTTCTCCTTGCTTTCCCCTTCTCATAGCTCTGCTCAGGATGCTTCCCAATCACACATCCAATACATGCTCTAGTTGATGACTGGATTTGTGGAAGTCCTTCCACCATTTATTCTCTGTGCGATGTTTGAAGATACCTATAATTGATGTGGCCAAACCTCTCATGCCATAGTTTGGAAACTTCATTGGCATGTGAATGAAGTGCTTGATCACTGGAAGTGGGAAGGAATTTTGAAAACTTGTACATCCTCTCATGATGATCAGCATACCCAACTATAATAACTTGGTATGTTGAGATTTCATAAATCTCTACCATGTCAGGAGTGAAGGTCACTCTCTTTGGCTCTCCTGTATGGGTCATTTAATATACTAATAGAAAATTTGCTGCAATATCTGGTACATACAATACTTCACTAAAATATCCATGCTCTAAATCAATCCTCCCAATCCCCTTGGTTTGGAGTTCTGAATCATCCCCCATTCGAATTGTTGGGCCAACGTTTGAACTCATGGAGGAGAAGAGCTCTTTATTAGCTACCATATGCCTGGAAGCCCCCAAATCAATGATAAGTACCTTCCACCAAAGCATGACATTTCTCCTTTCTCTCATTTGAACTGGAGTTGCCATCCTTCTTCCTTGCGCTATTAGGGACTGGAATGTTTTTCTTCTCTAGCTGTTGCGCCATGGTGTCAATGGTATTTTCATGCATGAGCTCTCTGGCTTCCATACCTTGTGGAAATAGGTGCATTTGGCCTTCTCTTTTCCCTTCTTGTCCTTCTCCTTGGAAGGATTCGAACTTGCATCATTGGATTTGGGTTTTTCTGGGTTTTTCTTCTTCTTTGGCAGCTTTGAATTCTTGGACTTGAGCTTGCCCTTTGAGGAATTCAAAACCCCCACTGCTACAGCTTGATACTTTGGTCTTGATGGTTCCCATTTGGACAAGTTTATCTTGCTCTTGAGTGAGTGTCTCCATGAAGTTTTCAAGACTGGGCATTTTCCAGTTTCGAAGTGTTAACTTGTCGTAGTGGAATGTACTCACAAAAATTGAGAACTCTGGCCCCAACTTAGAGAGAATAGACAAGATCAACTGATAATCCTTCTTCTCAATTACACATTGTTTTAACTGCAACACAGGTGATTTGAACTTGGTGAAGAATTCTTGGATTGTGTCATAGTGCGCTGGGCTCAAGCTGGTGACCACGTAGCTCATCAATTTTTCCAAATAGAGATTCTAGTTTTTCCCAAACCTCTTTTGGTGATGTCAAACTGTCAAGGTGGAACAAAATCTCTCTTGATATGCTCAAGCACAGCAATCCATATGCCTCATCCAACTTTTTGAAATACTTGGCTTTCTCAATTGCAGAATTTGGTTCCACTTCAGTTCCCATGGCAACTCTGAAAAGCCCCTTGTCTCTTAGTTGAATCACCATCTCTTCCTTCCAATCAAAAAAATTGAAGGGCGTTATCATGATGTGGGTGGCCTCCATTTCTTCCTGCGCTGAGAATGAAGAAATTTCCAGATGTTCTACAACACAATTTTGATTTTTATCTGGAACTCCACTAAAAATGCAGCTCAAATCAGTATGAATTGATCTACAACTCAAAAATATCCAACAAGATATGATACCATGTGAGGAACCCGAACCACCAAGTGATTAATTTGAACCATAGGAGAATCTAAGAGCGTTAGTGAAGCTCACAAATCAAATTTGGGTGCAAGAATCAACAAAAACCATCAAATTACAGATAAATTACACACACAATGTTAACAGAAACAAGATAATTTCAAACTTTCTAACCATCAAAATTGTTATTATCAGGTATATAATACATGATAGGAGTTTTTTGAGGCTTTGGAAGCCAATTGTGAGCATACAAGTCAAAATTTCCAAAATGGCATCAAACCCCCCTATGTGAGCCAATCATGTCCCAAATCACCCCAAACTACCACGAATTACCGAGATGACATGGATGATGTGTTGTGGGTCAATGATTACACCTTGGACAGTGTGGGTGTGGAAATATGGGTGTTTTAGAGTCTCAATGCAACATTTAATGGACAAAATAAGGCCAAATTTGGGCAAAATCCCACTCTAGCACTCCAAGTCAACTTAGCTTACCACATCCAATGTATGGGAGTGCACCAACAATGATGGAGGCACACATGTGGCTGTTTTATTGAGCTGGAGTTCCCATGTGGGTGTGAAAGCCCCAATTCGTTATGGCATATGTCCAACTAAGAACCCCTAGTCCGCCTCATAGTGTATTAAAGCTTAAAAAGTAATAAAATTGGGTAATTAGTGTAACTAAGGTACTAATGATGGATTAATGTTCTAACAAGGGGTATTTTCATCTCCCCTAGATCTCCCACTATCCCCTTCCTCTTTGAAAAGTTGGTAGGGAATAGGTCCTGGTACTCATGCAATAAGTCTGTGATCTTCATGATTATATCTTCATCCCAATAATCTCCTATATTAGATAAATTTGGGTTCTCCGGTGACCCAATGTTTAATTTCATGATCTTCAATGGCTTCAAGAACTGGTCACTTGAAATACTGGTTCCTTTTACTACATGTGTACCTTCTGATTTTGGTATGTTTATGTTAGTCGGATCATCATTTGGGTCTCCAGCTAAATTGTAGAAAGCGATCCATTGCTGAATGGTCGCACTACATTGGTGAGCATTGGCCTCCTCGACAAGTATTTCAACAATTATCTTCTCCTTTATCATTTGAAGTGCAACATCAACTGTAGGTTTCTCGTCAGCAAATTCAAATGTGTGCATAAACTTCTTAGTGAGCCCTTCCCAATCTTAGGTTCCTTGAACTAACTCCATTGATGAATACCAGCTTCTAGGTGTCAGTTACAATGTATGAATGAAATTATGGACCCATTCCCATCACAAGTATTCTACAAATACAACGCGACATTGATTTATGTGTGCAACAGGGCTCGACAACCCTGTGTACTTATGCCTGATGGTGGCAACTTCTTCACATAACCTGATTTCCATCAAAATTCTACATTATGGCCATTCTATTATAAACTTCTTATTTGTATCCCACAATCTAGCGGGTGTAGCCTTCATCACATGGTCCAACGTTGACAGGCATAGCGACTCTATTACAAGTCCTTCGAAATCACTTAAAAAGGTCGCAAGGTTAGGTAATCTCTCATAGGAGGAAAGCTCTCATAGCTTGTTAACACCCATCACATAGACCTTGTGACTCTGGTGCACCTTCTCATAGATACCTCATGTAGCATGTTCTGCCAGTTCTCCAACACTTCCCCTGAGTCAGATGTGTAGGAACTAGCACTCTTCCAGCCCAAGTTTCCATCCGCTATTGAATTGATGTAATCTTCTTTCAAGTCAGTGACATTGTATATATAGTCAAGGTATTCACCCTGTCCCTCATTGTAGACAGGCTCAATGTATCTTTGTCCTTCCAAAGGATCAATGGGTGAAACTACCCTCATATCATTATTCTCAAATGAGAGTATCCTTTTCTTGAAATTGATAATGGTATGGTTGTCTAAGGCCCAATCTATTCCCAGCAGCGTGGGATATGGGTTCATGTCATCAACAATGTTGATGACTTCAAAATCCGTAAATGTGCGCAACCCTTCGATGTCGACATGGAATTGACTCAACCTACCAATTAGGAGGACCTTCGCCTGATTGGCAATCCGCAACTGGAAAGGAGACAAGTCCGGGCATTTCTTGCCCATACTTTCCCAAGTTTTTCGTGTCAAAATATTGACGTTAGAACCCAAGTCTAAAATGATATAGTCCATAGTTGTAATCCCCTATCTGCGCAGTCATTCTTAACTTACGGCCAATTTTGAATTTCTTTATAACCTAATTAACTTTCTTTTCGGGTCTTGGCTCTACTGGTGTCTCTTCTATCATTGCTTGTAGTTATGCAATATCATCTTTATCTTGTGTTAGTGCTAAGCAACTTAACAGGATCGAATTGAGTTTACTAACCTTGTGTGGGAAATTCTTCTGAAATATGTGTTGGAATCATTTAGGAATCTCCCTGACTTCTTTTGGCTTCGTTGGTTCTTCTGGATCAAAAAACTCACGTCGCACATACATGAATACTTTCTTCTCTTTTTGGATGTCGAATGTTACCTTCTTCTGTGTTGCGAGTTGTACATGCAGCTGTAGTTGTTCTTGCGAGGCTTCCTGATCAGCTCCAGTCACAACACCTCCTCATTTTACGACAACGACATTTGGATCTCTTGGCTCAGTAGCAATCATTTGAACGTTCAAGTTCAGAGTCGGGTTTGGATTTGGATTCTGCGCAGGGTTAGGACCTGTGATGGTTCTACCCTACCACTTTGTGATCAACTGGGGACATTGCTCCACATTATGGTCATGTCCCTTACAGTATGAACATGTCTTCATAGGTTCCAAGCAATCTCTAGCATAGTGACCTAGTTGTCCACAATTATAGCATGTAACCTGACCTCTTCCTCTATCAAATCCTCCTCCTCTGAATTTTCCACCATCACTTCCCTGAGGGTGTGGTTGCTACGGGGGGTATTCAATCTATTGATATTGCGGCTGATAGTGATTCTGCTAAGCGTATGGATTTTGCAGTGCATACTAAGGCTGATACTGGTTCTGATAATGATTGGGAGAGAATTGTGCAGGATGATATGATGCTTGCATGGGTTCAGCTTGAGTCTACCCCTCATTCTTCATTAAGTATCTATCTATCATGTTTTCCTTCAAGGCTTGGTATGCTTTGCAATCCTTCTCTTCATGCCCTACTGACTTGCAAAATTTACATAATAGGTTTGCTTGGGTACTTACAATATTTTGCAGGTATAGGAAATCCTCATCGCGATGTCCTCTAGTTTGGCATATGCGACACCAGGGTAGTCCATGGCCATTTAATGGGTTCGACGCACCGAATGAGACATAATTTATGAAGGTCAGAGGGTTATCCTTAGTGTGTTAGTCCGTTCTGCATTTCGTGCACCATAATTCTTCATGGGATTCCTTACCCTTCTTAATGTCCTAAAGCTGTATCGTTAGATTAGCTAACCGCGACTGAATTTGTACCATGCCTATGGTACCATCACCAATTAGCGAGGCTTCTAGCTTCATTGCAAATTATAGCGCTTTCATCTGCGACTCGATCTTTTGTTGCATTAATGGGCCCCATATGTGTGGCAACAATGTAGCAATAAACTAATCTTTATGCTAAACATTTGACATTTGGAAACTTACTTTGGCCATCAAAGTTTTAAACCGCTGGCCAAAGTCCCATACTGACTCTTCCAACGCTTGCTTTATCTCCTTGATCTCGGTGATACAAAGCAACTCAGATTTAGGTTTTCTGAACTCGGAGTTCATTGCAGTTCGTATTTCTTCAAGGGTCTTCTACGGTGTTCCTGGAGCTACTACGCAGAACTTCATAAACCAGTCAAGCGAACGACCCCTTAGAGTCGTGATCATTTGTTCTTTCTTTAAGTTCATGTTCTAAACTAAACGAACCATCCAAACAACTTCACATATGAACCAATATTGCTTTGGATCCTCTGCTCCATTGTCGTTGAATGTGGATAACCGAGTATCATTCTCGGCCATTTTGTTGGTGCTGAGGTTATTCAATGAATGACCTAACAGAGGTGGTTCCTCTTTCCCGCTAGTCGCAGTACTAGCACTATCATTATTAACAACTCTTTTAGGAGATGAGTCTCTAGACCTTGCCTTGGCGATACTCCTGGTATGATGTAGTGGTGTCTTGACTGTGGTGTCTCAGCAAACTCTTTAGAGTCTTCTAGTCCTTCTGAAATCAGGCTATAGTCCTCCTCTTCATTGCAAGACCCTTCATCTACCGGTGACTGAAGTTCATGGTCATTTTCCTCAAATAGACTAGGAGCTTGTTGACCTTCCTCTTTCTTCCTTCTTTTTCCTGATATGAATCTCCTTCCACTCCTTAGGAATCCAGCTTCTAGTTCAGGATTTGTGCTTCCTGGGAACATCTCAACTCATCGTTTCCCATTTTCTTGACAGGTCATATGCGACATAGCCTTCCTTCATGCGAATCAACTACCCAACTGGAATATACCCTTCTCATACACATGCATCTTGATCCATCTATCGGATAGATAAATGATACCTTCTTTGCGGTCCTTGGAAAAAAATTCTTTTAGCCTCACTATATGAGGTTATAGCCTCTACTGCAAACTCAGTAATATACCCTTGCAAAATACTATCAACCCAAAAATCAATAGCTCTACATTTGGTGTTACTTACATTGGTTACTTCGGTCTCGGCAACAGAATCATTTTTTGGCCTCTTTCTTCTTCTTGTCTCGACCCGCAGTTCAATCACTCAACACAATACCAACATGACACCCCGAGACATCGATTCGATAGAGCAAGCTCAATAGGAAACACTTCCGAAGTAGGTGCAGTCTCACCCAAGATATCTTAATGGGTAATTTCTAGAGCCATGTTTCCACAGTTGGCGAGGTATTATAGTCCCTTGGCGTGTGGCCAAGGCGCTTAACGAAGATGATGGGATGGAGTCTTTCACTCTGCGACAGCACCACAACTATTTTCCACAGTCCACCTGCATGGTACAGCAGTGACTTTAGGCCTTAATGACCGGTGCAAGGGTGCAACGCAGCCACCCCTTACACTCTATAGACAGTGCACGACTTATATTTATACTTAGTAAATTAACCAGGAACGTCTACAAAACAGTTCAACACTAGTTTTGAACAGTCATACATTCATAATTGTGACATTCATATAACACAAGTGTAACTGTAATAATGTAAGTTAAGCAAACATCAAGATAATAAAACATCCGCATAAACATTCACCATTCAACAACATTCATCCATATAACACAATAAATAACATGGAAACCCACCTAGGAAAAACTGCCAAGGTGCTCTTCATCCGGCATGAGAAATGGATATAGCACCTTATAGTCTGCAACTTGCAGACTATTCTTAAGATATGTCTTTCTGACTCAATCTCTTGCTCTCACGCTCTCTAGTTTATTCTTCTATCTACTCCTATTGATCTGCACATAGCTTGGATCGACTCTTCTACTCTACTAGTTGTCCGCGCACATAGCTGCAAGATCCTCGACTCAACAACCCTCTACTTCTACTATCTATCAAACTTACTTAACTTACATAACCTTCTCAACCCTTATACAGAGTGGGCTTCTCCTAATTATAGTATCTACGAGACCACACAGGTTCAACTAAGTACAACTTAGTTATTACAGACTCAACAACTTACAAAATATCTCTGTTACATAAATGTCGGCCCATACCTAGTTGTGAAATTCCTGGAAGACATTAACCATAGCTTTAACTAGCTGTGGAAACGTCTTTCAGCTTTCCTATACTGGTCATAACTAGCCGCAAAAATTGTCCTTCCATCTTCCGCTTGTTCGTCCTTCTGACGACTTCCTTGATTTCCGCATGTCCAACTTTAACTCTTCTACCTGCCTCTTCCATTGACTCGGATTTGCCTTCCTCATTGCATCTTCCCTTCTGTTCGTCCTCTGTCGCGCACATGTTTTATCTTCTTGCGTCGGTTCCTTCATTCCCTTTTTGACCTGTGTTTACCCTATCGCGCGCACACTTTTCCTCTTTTGCTTATGTGTCTAATTTATCCTTGTATACTTTTCCTTCTTTTCCTAGATCTTCTCCTGGCCCAATAGGTTTCTTCCTCCACAATCTATAATTATACATGACTACCATGGCCATAAAAAATCAAAATGTGTTTCCTTATAGGTGCCACACCTTCAAGTACTCTAATGGAAGAGTGGTAAAACCAATTCATAGAGAATCCTTTAGTCATCTATGCATTGCGATGTGCAACTAAGCACATTTCTACATCAGAAATATTGATGTAATTCTTCATAGTTTTATTCCCCTTGAACATTAACAAAACCCAACAATCGATGGTCCAATTTCATTTACACAACACAATATGGCTATACACTCTTTCTTTTAGGGAGAAACTTTGGCACATCCTTGTTTCCTCTCTTGGTAATGACCCATATGACACAATTCACTCCATCTTGTAAATGAGTCTCATCACATTTCCATCATGATTCTGTGGGAAATATGAATGTTATTGCCTTGGATAAATTTTCATAGAACTTGGTCACAACCATAGAGTTTAAATTCAAATCTCTATCTCTAACTAATCTCTCAATTGTTTTTAGTATAAGTTGTAGATGTATTTTCTTGAATCATGCTCATTATGATTTTCTAGGGAATCTATCCTTGAATGGATTCAATATTTGACTAGCATATTTCAAGAATCCTAGTCTTTAATTATATCGACTCCAAGACATGACTATTTTCATACATCTCCTCTCACCAAGCAACTACTTCTTCCTCCTCTAGTTTAGTGAAAAATGCAACAAATAGTTAGGGGTTCCAGATGTGAGGGGAGGAACTATATGACCCCAAAGGAAACATTAAACATGCTTTCACCTAGGGAATTGGGATAGCATAAAAAAATCAAGTAGAGGACAAATTATTATGGAAAGGGATTCAAAGAGCGAACAAACAAGGAATATGAGTCCTCACAATTGTTGGAGAATCTTTGATTAGTCTCCACATCCTTAGAGATATAAATAGTGAAGTTCAAAATCTAGCAAAAAAGGATAGCACCTTAAATCAAGGCCAAATTCTTGAAAATTGTGGGTATGAAAGTTATTCCTCAATCCCCTAAGTTTTAGCCACTTATACCCCTCCTTTTGATGGCCACGTGTCATATGCATGATTTTGACGATTTGTGGGTCTCTTCCCGTACTTTCCTTTGTGATTACCCACTAGGAAGAAATCATCTCAGATTTATGGAGGGTCCCACCATCATTTCCATAGAATGAGGGTTATTATTATTTCCAACTCTTCGCTAAGGTTCTAAAGAGACATCTTTCCTAGCATGCCTCACCTTCACCACCCCTATTATGGTTCCAAATTAGTTGCAAAAGGTCTATGGTTCACATGAGCTCAATTTGTTAATGATTCGAGCCAGCATAAAGTGGCTCCTTGCAAGCATGGGTTTAGTTTGGAGTTCAATGTTGTTTGATCCCTGGTATTTCTTGCACCTTCTTTTCTTGATTATATTATATCTTCATTCCTAAGGGTCCTTAGTTTCTCCTCGCGGGTACTATTATCATCATCATTTTGTCTTTCATTTATAATAATAATACATTAATCTATGCATGACATTCATATGATTTCATGGGTATGGGGATCTAGACTCCTCCTTTCAAGAGGAAAATTTAATGATAAGTATGATTAAAATAATTCCATAACAAATATAACCATATGCTTTAATTCATTAAAACATTTATATCATATACTTTTTATTAAAACATGGATTTCAACTAACACTGTATGGCCAAGTTAAAATGGGAAAATATGAATCCCATTTTTGTGAGAATATGAATAATGATATCAAATAATTTTTTTTTAAATTGCATGGTTATGAAAAAATTATGGACAAGTTATAACATTATTTAATATACAACCATTTTTTTTTTAAGGATCATACGATCAAATCTAAGGTTGATTTTGGTTGAAAGATTGGGATATGCACCATATACCCCTAGTCCAAGTTTGGTATCCATTTACTTCATATGAAACTATTGAACTAAAAATACAAAACCAATTTTTAGACTTGTATTCACACTGCATTTCTATAAACCATTTGCATACCATATGAATTCATAATCATTTACTCATCAAATATACAAGAAATTTCAATGCAAATCCTCCTAACAAATATTGAAATATATTCTTCATTATAAAAGATTGAATTAATAACAAAGAAAGAGAAGGAAACAACTTATCCTTTTATAAATTGAGTTCCAAGAAAAGTACATGTGATGAACAATTTTGCTCTCAACCACAAACAAATCCTGTTTTTTATTCCACCCCATGCTGGGCTATGTGTCTACTGAGGCGATAAAGGTGTTTGTAAAAGTTTCCAAATCACTCTTCTCTTTACCAAAGGCTTCCAAACTAACCAAGAAAGAAGATAAAAGTGTAGAGGTTAAAGAAAGCAATTCCTCGCCCAATATTGGTGTCTAATTTCACATGATGGTTCCTCTTTCATCTCTTCATGTATCCTAATATAGTTGGGAAGTTAATATTTAATCAATAAATTTATTCTCTCCTCATTTGGTTTCTCTAGATTCACTTTCTAATTCAAATTCTCTCTTTTTCATGAATGAAGGAGAGGGAAAATAATATTCATAATCCAACTCTTCCACCTCCTTGATGATATTGTTTAAGATTCCTAGTTGAACTCTCTTTGATCACATGAATATAATAATTAATTGCTTCAATATTGAAGGTAGGTACTTAAGGGTAATGAATACATAAAGTAAACAATAATTTCAATGTGCTCCTGATTATAATAACATAAATATTAGGATGGAATGATAATAATAAAATAACATGGAGTATATTGTATATATGATAAAATAGTAACCATGATACATTGGAAATCCACCATCTATCCCATTACATATCCCTTTTGTTGGAATCATCGCCATGTTTATCTTATCTCACTCGTCAACCTTGGAATCTTTCATTAAATTTAAAATGATCATGTTTAGATATATTTATAATCATTGGTAAGTCTATCCCATGGAATGAATCAAAATATATTAATGGAATCATAATTATGATATAAGCAATATCAAGTTAAATGGGTCAAGGAACTCTAGTTGTGTGATCATGGCATAAGAAATCCTATGAGGGGTGCAATACCCGGACCTAGTTTGTCAAATCCATCTATGATCATTTTTAAACAAACACTCATTATTTGGGAAAGATGACAAAGTTATGGAAAAGTAACACATTGGGATATTTTGCATTACCTTCAAGCAATTTGTGATCTACACAAAGGGCATGACTAATACGTTTTTCAAAGAATGCTTCATCAGTGGTATAAAGGAGGATATTCATAAATAGGTATTGATGTCTCACTAAACCACTTGATAAAAGGATTATAAACAAGCTCAAGAATAACAAATAGTTTTTTAAACTAAAAATCCCCCATTTATTACCTACTCTTTCCCCCTCTTACACCTACAACAACCCCCTTACCCCTTATCCCTTGATATTCCACAAGTTTACCTAAGAAGAAGTCGTACAATGTTAACACCTCAAAATATTATACAATTGTGATGATAGGTATTTCAAAATGCATAAATATATTAAATGTAAATAACTTCAAATTGTTGCGGCCTACCCAAACCAGCTAGAATTTATTCCAATGATAGATGCTAATGAATTGGATTTCATGGAAACCACACATCCTCTCAAGGAATAAACCACCATTGAGCCTCCCTCTAGGGAACCTCAAATTTCCCTCAATGATTTATCTATAATTTCATCTCTCCATAACCCAAAGCTAATTGGCTACATCAAGCATTGAAAGGTGATTATTTTATTCAACTACAATTTTAATCACAAGTGAGTTGCATTAAAAATCATTGTTGTTTCCTTGTAGTGCATAATTTTCAAATTAAATAGTTAATGGAGGTATGATAAAATGTGGTGGAAAGTGTGAGCATGCGAACATTCAAAAAGGGGACTATTAACTCAAAACTCACATGTTTTCTTTTGTAATGAGGAGTTGTGATGTGGATCTTGGCAAAGAATGGTTACACACTTTCAATCAAGTTAACATGGATTTCAAAGAATTATACATGAGATTTTCTGAGGATGCCCATAAGAATACACTTAAGGGACTCACATTTGGATCCCTTGAAATTGGTCTCTCTCACAGTATGGAGAAACTCTTGAATAAATGTCACTTTGACATTATTTCTCAATTCAATGCCATCTAAGTTATGGACAAGTTCTCATAATAATTTCACCATGAGTTGCAGCTAGTCCTAACCAAACATCAACAAGTATTTGAAACACCACATGGATCACCCCCTTCATGTGGTGAGAATGACATTAGTATTCGCTCAATTATATGAAATTAACCACTCAATGTGCATCCTTACAAGCACCCTTTTGCATAAAATAATGAAATTCAAAATATTATTTAGGAACTACTAAAGGTAGTAGTAATATGTCCCAAAACTATCCCTTACCCATTACACATGCTCATGGTATTAAATAAAGAAGGAAAATGGTGCACATGCCATGATTTTTGTGCTCTCAATACATTGACCATTTCCCATACTAGTTATTGATGATATCTTGGATGATCTTCATGGTGCCATGTTCTTCACTAAACTGGACCTTTGATTAGGACACCACCAAATATGAATGGAGGAAAACATTGGTAAGATGATATTTTTCAAACTTAAAGGCTATTATGAGTTATTAGTGATGCTTGTTGAGATTTGCAATAGTCCACCCACCTTTTACATCTTCATGATCATTATTTTTGAACTCATCTTGCATATTTTTGTGATTGTAGTCGTTGAGATATATTGATTTATAGAAATTATTGGGAAGAACATATGGAGCCTATTGATAGAACTCTATAACTACTTCAACAAAACCCATTGTTCCTTAAACTTTCTAAATGCACTTTCGGTGCTTCAAAGCTTGAATACTTGGGTTACATTTTTAGTATGGGTTCGAGTGGATCCCAAAAATTGGGGCTATGAAAGATTGATACACCCCAATACCTTGAAAACATTACATGGTTTCTTATGAGCTATTAGCTATGAAATCAATTTCATGAATAATTATGGTTGCATTGCACCCCCTTTGATTACCTTGTTAAAAACGAGTGCCTGTCTAGAACAAGGTTACTAAGCATGCATTTTTTTAGCTTTAAGGAAGCCATGTGTACTAAAATCATCTTATTCATTGTTATGTATCTAGGGAGGATGATATGAGGTACCTGGGAAGGTACCCAAAGGGATATTCTATCTAATATACCCATAATCATGGAAAATTCCCACTTTATAGTCAAATCAAATAATATAATATTAAAGGGTAGTTTGCATAGGCCCCTTAGGATCTTGGGATCTTGGCTTGCTGTTTGAGAAGCCAAAAAGATGTGCACTTTTATTGCAGAATTTAAATCTTTAAAGAATGAAAAAAGAAACTACCTCATGAGCAAGTTTTAGATCTATGATTTAGTTACTTGCAAAAAGGACAAATCCTACACCTAGATCTATCTTTATGAAATGATATTCTTTATGAAATTACAGATCTAAGAAGAAAGACTCTTATGAAATAGATATAACAATATATATTCAATTCTTAGAACTAGATCTGATCATAAGAGGGAGAGACAAGTAACCGGAAGATTGATTTTTTTTAAGAAATGAGAAGAAGAGGAGAGAAGGTTGGCTCATTGCTTGAATGGAGCAAGCTGAAAGGAGGCCCTTTTGTGGAGCACTGAGGGACAGAGTCTTGAGCTTATTGGATAAGGAATGTGTTATGTCAGTAATTTTTTCTCTCCATTTTGGTTTGTTTGCTTCAATTTTGGTTTGTTTTTTCACTTTCAATCATAGGTTTGATTACTTCTCAATTTTGGTCTTTTTAAAAAAGTTTATTGATGATTTATTAGTATTTAATAGTTTATGAGCATTATTTCTTTAGATTTTATTTGTCTTTTTTATAGCCTTTTTGATTGTTTTTGAAAGAGGTAAAGAAGGTCTATTTCCAAATTTGATTCAGTGACATGTTTAGAGAACAAAATACACTTGTTATGACCCTTAAAAATCCTCTAAACATCTGACAAATTGTTCAAAAGCTGTAAAAGTGCGATAAAAATGCACAGACAGATTCTTGTAGCGCTGACAGGAAAATTAATGAAGACAGCGCTACAAGAAAATCGCGCTCCTCATTTTTTCAAATTTTTGGACAAATTCGCGTCATGGGTGTCAGCTAGAAATTATTAATGGTATTTTTCAGCATGATTTAACATGTGTGGTGGCAGATTAGACGTGTTTTAAGCAGATTTCAATCACGCATACGAGCCAAAAGCCATCATTGCTAAAATCGTGGGAGCAGTTGGGAAGACGAGCTAATCTTGGCTTAACCGTCGAATTTTTTTTCATTCCATATGCATTTTAATAGCAAGGTAAGTTCGTGGAGGAAAACAAATCGCTACAAAACTGGATTATGTCCCCCTGAA